>OZ023206.1:36785207-36897584 GCA_963995525.1 Escarpia spicata
CATTGGTTCCAACTCCGGTAGGTGGCGATACTTTATGGTTGACTTCAGACGTGGGGATAGTTCAAATAAAGTCGATAAAATACGCGATATTTAATTAAATAAGATTACCTTAAATCCAAGTGGGGGTTTTATTACGATTATTGGTTTGTGTAAATACTTGTGCATTTTAATATTGTTTATCAGAGGCAATTCGTCACAGCTATGATACAATACATGTAATACTTTGTGTTTTGTGTTTTACAAACATTTTATTTTGCAAACAAAATATTGTTTTATTTCCTGAAAATAATAAGCGAGCTTTATTATAAGCAGCGACAGATTAATTTTTAAAATGTAGTTAACATGTGTGTTTGCTATGTAGTTACTGAATGGTTCAACAGTTTTTAACATCAATAATGTCAACAATATGAAAGACTGTATAAAGGTATTGATATTTTATGGGATTATATTCTGATCCATTCCGGTTATAATCTTAAAATGGCATATTTAGTTGGGCATTATGCCATGGATGCCCCCTTTCGGAAAGATGTTCTTTGTAATTATTGTGAAATCATACAATATTTTATTTATTATAAATTATTCCTGTTGTTGAAATTTTATTTGTTAACAATTTTAGAGATTTTGTTAGGTGGATTAAAAAATCGCTATATCAAAATACTTTATTATAATATTGACATGGTATTAACGATCATGAAAACCTTTGATTGAAATATTGTTTGGCAGATTTTTGTATTTATTGGTAAAACATAATAATGTTAAGTTGTTTGTCAATTTCTAAGTGAAGTGTTATGTGACAATATGCCCTTTTTAAAGATGAATTGGTGAATGTTTGGAGAACTTGTACTTATCAATAAATAAATAACCGTCTGTTGTTGTTGTTGTTTCTTCCGATAGCTGCAGTCCACCATGTTCCTGTAGCTGGTCAAAGTGGATAAACCCTTCAGAGCTCAAGAGGATGGATGGTCTTGGAATTAATCCATCCCGAATTTGACATCTTGCCGTGCCACATTGTCGCTTGTTTCAACATTCACCTTCATCCACATAAAGTTCAAACCTTATATGTTATTATATTCACAGCTTTATATGATGGCGTGGAAGTGCCGTCCACGTGGAAGTACAGACTACAACGAAATCTGACTCAATGATTTTGGAGGTGCATTATTTTATCAACATGCATTTGCAGGTCCTACCATTTCATCAATGAAAGCTGATATGTCACGTATATGGAACTCGCTGGAAGTGAACCAAATGTATCAGAATAATGGTGGAAACCTTTACTCTCGCCCAACCCTGGTGTCCAAATTGTCTGATATACTTGGTTCTGATCTTCTGGTGATGTCGAGGGTCGGGGTTGCTAGTTTACTTTTGTTTCGCAGTAGAGCGTCACCTTTGATCCACTTAGTAGCATCGGGTGACGATGACGCCACTGAAGTCTCAATATAACAGATTGCTAGAAAGAGTGCTCAGGAATCTAAGCATTTGTCAGCAGAGCGTAGTTACTACCAAACAAGAATTAACATTGACATTGTATTTGAGGAAGTGAGTTCTACCCTCCAATCGCTACTGTCAAAAGTATCCGATAAACTATACTACACACTTCCAGGAGCTCTGATAGGAAACAGTATAACAAACATTATCATCAACCGGCCAACAAAACTCCAAATCGCTTTGGGAGTGCTGTTCGATCAGTCAGAAGAATCTGATAAACAAGATGAATGACTTGTTTATCAGATTTGTTATGCGAGCTCTCATAGGCACAGGTAGGCAACTGACCTATACTGTGGGCTTTCATAGGCACTGCTAGGCAACTGGCCTTCACTGCGGGCTCTCATAGGCACAGCTAGGCAACTGACCTTCACTGCGGGCTCTCATAGGCACAGGTAAGCAACTGGCTTTCACTGTGGACTCTTATAGACACAGACACTGCGGGCTCCCGTAAGCACAGGTAGGCAAATGACTTTCACTGTGGGCGCTCATAGGCACAAGTAGGTTACTGGCTTTTACTGTGGGCGCTCATGGGCACAAGTATGCTACTGGCCTTCAAGGTGGGCGCTCATAGGCACAAATAGGCTACTGGCTTTTACCGTGGGCGCTCATGGGCACAAGTATGCTACTGGCCTTCCAGGTGGGCGCTCATAGGCACAAGTAGGCTACTGGCTTTTACTGTAGGCGCTCATGGGCACAAATATGCTACTGGCCTTCAAGGTGGGCGCTCATAGGCACAAGTATGTTACTGGCTTTCACTGCGGGTGCTCATGGGCACAAGTATGCTACTGGCCTTCAAGGTGGGCGCTCATAGGCACAAGTATGTTACTGGCTTTCACTGCGGGTGCTCATGGTCACAAGTAGGCTACTGGCCTTCA
Organism: Escarpia spicata; assembly: GCA_963995525.1. Taxonomy (NCBI): domain Eukaryota; kingdom Metazoa; phylum Annelida; class Polychaeta; order Sabellida; family Siboglinidae; genus Escarpia; species Escarpia spicata. The sequence continues at coordinate 36,787,571 of OZ023206.1, forward strand.
AGGTGGGCGCTCATAGGCACAAATAGGCTACTGGCTTTCACTGCAGGTGCTCATAGGCACAAATAGGCTATTGGCCTTCCTGCAAGCCTGGATAATTATGAAAAATCAATTGTGGTTCAGTAAAACACAAATTGTGGGCAAGTAATTATGTTAGATATGTTAGAATATATGTTGTTTGAACTATATAACATAATGTTACAATGAAAATGTTCATACTCTGTACATGTAAATGTATTAAGACTGGGGAAAGTCTCAATGGTGAGATCCAACAGAGATCGTAATGTAACCTGCTGTGAACTCACAAACTCTAGTAACATGCAGAACACCAACTGCGTACAGATGGTGTTGCATTAACTGCTGCAAGACTTGCTTTGTTAATGGAGCAATCCTAGTGCAGGTGGGTACTGGTGCTATGTAAAAAAAAATTTCTTTCAGACCAGCGACTGGCCAGAGATATTCCCGCCTCCTATGAGTTCCTGACCGCTCCAGCTGCAAAGGTCTTGGACAAGTGTTTTAAGCCTGAGCCGCTCAAAGCCACCCTCACCACTGATGCCTGCATTGGATCCATGGCTAGCCCCTACATAGCTGGCCGTGGGTGGGTTGTGACGGGTCTTCTTTAGAGCCTAGAGCATTCCCTACTTAGCTGGCAGTGGGTGGGTTGTGACAGATCTTCTTTAGAGCCTAGAGCATTCCCTACTTAGCTGGCAGTGGGTGGGTTGTGATGGGTGTACTCTAGAGCCTAGAGCAGTCCCTACATAGCTGGCAGTGGGTGGGTTGTGATGGGTGTTCTTTAGAGCCTAGAGCAGTCCCTACATAGCTGGCAGTGGGTTGGTTGTGACGGGTCTTCTTTAGAGCCTAGAGCAGCACCTACATAGCTGGCAGTGGGTGGGTTGTGATGGGTGTACTTTAGAGCCTAGAGCAGCCCCTACATATTCTTATATGGATCTTGTTTATTACAATATTGCCAATAGCCTGAAAAAGTCAGTAGATGTTGATGTGATGATTAAACTAAATAGTGACTTACACTATATTTTGCATTTATCCCTCACTATATTTGGCATATATATCTTGTTCTGATGTGAGTGCGTAATGCAATTTAATGAAAGGTGAAAATTGTTAAATCAACCATCCTGTTTGTGCTGCAAAGCAGATGTCTCGACATACTACTGTCATAACGTTAGAAATAACACAGCGTGGCGTGTGACTTGTGACCCAGATAAATCATGTTATCTTGTGTTGTTTCACATTCACTGGCCACTACGGTGGCTGGGAGAGGACTTAAAAATTTTTATTTTTTGTCTTCGAAAAATATTTTTTTACAGTGGCTGGGAGAGGACATAGCTATTTTATTTTGGGGGGAGAGGACATAGCAAACAGTTTTTTTTCTTCGACAAATATTTTTTACGATGGGTGGGAGAGGATATAGCACAAAAAAAAATTCTTAGAATTTTTTTTTCTTTTTCTAGAGATCTCGACGTTTTATCTCAAGATCTCGAGTTCTAAATGCTAGGCTGATCAAAGGACGAAAGCCAGCATGGATGCTACCGTGAAAAATCTTTTTGATCTTGGACTAAGTCATCATGAAATACGGTGTGTTCTATCAAGAAGATTCAGCTGTGGTATAAGTGTAAGACAGTTGAGGCGTGTCCTCGCCAGGTTGCAATTATATAGGCGGAAATAGTTTACTGATTTTGACGAAGTAGTTGACTTTCTCCGGAATCAGCTTGCAACCTCAGGGCAATTACACGGATATAGGTTCATGCATTTGAAGTGCATTACCAATGGACTTGTGGTTAGTAAAGAGACGGTCAGAATTCTTCTTGGTATTCTTGATCCGGAAGGCGTGGAACTACGAAGAGCGAGGAGGCTAGTTCGCCGTCGGTACAGTGTCAAAGGGCCGAATTACGTGTGGCACATGGATTCATATGACAAACTTAAGCCGTTTGGAATCTGCATCAACGGTTGCATAGACGGCTTTTCAAGGTACATTGTGTGGCTGGAAGCATACAGAACAAGCAGTGACCCGGCAGTTATTGGCGGATATTACATCAGAGCTGTTCTGAACTACAGCTGTTGTCCAAAGATTGTACGTGCAGATCGTGGTACGGAAAATGGACACGTCGAAGGAATGCAAACATTTCTTAGAGAGAATGACGAAGGCAATGAGGAGCGACCTTTCCAATACGGTCGTAGCACTGCCAACAAAAGAATTGAATCATGGTGGGGAATAGTGCGAAAGGAGAATTCCGAGTATTGGATGGCACTATTCCATGAGCTACTAGGCCAAGGCAATTTCAGCGGGGAAGACCTGGACAAGGAGTTAGTGAGATTCTGTTTTCTGGATTTGATACAAGTAAGTGAATTTAAATCATGGGTTTCAATTCTTATATATGTAGACCCTCTATATAGGCCACTCTTTCTTGTCATACTGTAATTCTGTCACACCGTAATCACCCTCACCTCAATGATGAAGATACAAATGTACATACAGCCAATGGTACAGTTTGTATATATATATATATATATACACTTGTATATATACCTAATTTTTATACAAACAGCAATGGTTGAATTTTGGGGCATACTTGGTACCCCAAGGATATTACTAAAGGTAATTTTGGAAGTATACAAACTGTTCAGTATTGCGTCCCAAAATGCACGGTCATTTTCAAAGAAATCCATATCCGACTATGATGCCTGTGTTTTAAAAATTATTTACATTTCTACACTATTAATCGGGTCATAAAACAAATAATATTTTCTCTATTTCAGGATGAATTGTGTGAAGTATCTCATCTTTGGAACGTTCACAAGATCAGGAAATACAACAACATGAACCTTAATCACGGATGGCCGTTTACGACGTACAACATGCCCGAGTTGTTTGAAGCTGACGATTATCTTCGTCCAGTGGACCACACCAAGATCAGGATCCGCCAGGAGCATTGTAGATTTTAATCTGACTATCCATGCGATGAGGACATGTTTGCGCTATGCTGTATCTTGATGGAGGAGAATGAACTTGTTTTCCCAAGCAATCCACATGAGGCTATCCATTTGTACAAAACTCTTAGAGACATCGTGAATGTAGCTCTAGCCTAAAATTACACATTTTGGTGATGACGGTATGCGGAATTATTCGGATATAAACCGGAGGTATTGAGTGAATTGTACAACATACACAGTACAGTGCCCAGGTAACAGACAGACTTTGGACTAATGTGGTTAAATTTTGCGTTAGCCCAATGTTGGCACCACGACGGTCCAACGGGTGGTTGACCCAACGATGGCCCCAGTTGAATATATAAATGTATAATTACGTGTATTTGGTCAGTCGTTGAACCAACGTTGGACTAGTGTTGGAACGTTAAGCTCGTTTGATTTGAACATTGTTTTGATTACACAACGTTGGCCCATCAGTTATCACCCAACGTCAACGGTACAATGGCTGTCCCAAAACGGTCTTGCTATTTGGATGTATACCGTGAAATACACATTACACTGTGCTACCAGAACTAGTACATTTGTCGCTGTTTGTAATTTTGTGATCAATAAATTGATAACTGTTATTAACTGAAGTGTACTGATGTTAGACCCTAGCAGCTAGCTATATCACAGCCTCACACACGTTTACCTATTTATTCTGGGGAAAGCAAAATTCAGTTGATAAATCTGCATGACTTTTAATCAAGAAGAGACCTGTCTAAATTCTTTAGGATATGACATTTTGATGAAACACTGATGTTGTCTTAGTTATGGAATATTCAAGACTTTCTGAAATCCAAGATTTATATAATGGTGCGTGTGCGTGTGTGTGTCTGTGTGTGTGTACGTGTAATTTTTCCATATCAAAATGCTTTATCAATTTAACATAATGAAATTGTGCTTCGAATACTGATTCATTTTAGTGTGACACCCCTAATATAAATTGAATGAATAAGGAAAAAGCAAACAACCAATATTTATCGATTAACTGCTTTATTGATTATTGTTCAATTATGTGTACGTAAAACACATTAAACAAACCCTAAATTACTAATTAATAATGCTTTAACTGAAACTTCGGATTACGTTGGTAAGCTAATTAACATTTTACCACACACCCGGAAGACTTTCATGTTTGGTTATGTTCAACTGCGCATGCCGTCCATTATAAAACGCGAACTTAATTAAACGAAACGGTTCCTGGGAGAGGACATAGCAAAAAGACATAGCAAAAACAGCGCATGCCGTCCATTGTAACATGCGAACGTAATTAAACGAAACTAAAACACTTATTGCCAAGCAGCAAGTCTATATATGGTCCATGGGCCCATATTATAAGGGCTGGCCTGTAGGATTCTACACTCGGGATCCATGTGAGACCCATATGCCTATGTGTCAACTGCATGTCTCGTTGCCGTGTTAAACACGCAGATGACGGTGTGCAGTAGCCCACATTTCGGTTCTATTAATTGATATCCATCACCCAAACATTAGACTCGAGAATGCGATCAAAATCAGCACGGAAGTCTGGGTAGTTTGCGTAGTTGGTTGGCACCTCCAACACATTTCCACAATGGGCCGTTTCTCGAATGCTGACATGGTCACAAAGATGACTTGAATCCGTGAGCAAGAAAGTAAGTCACTTCCGGTGCAGAATCGCAGGAAGTCGCCGAGTTTCTTTTCTGAAAGTCCTCTGACATACGTCTGCAAAAATTTGGACACCGTCTTCTCTGATTCGGAAACCTCCGGGGGAAATTCAGTGCACTTCACAACCTTCCTGTTCGTCGGAATTAATCCTTCGTACAGACGGTTTATTTCTTCGAATTGAAGATGCCCCATCCTTGGCTGCAATACACTCGGCACTCGATCACATACTTCGGCGTTTGCACGAGTTCCTTATGGGCCATCTCGTCTATAATCATGGCAACATTTGCTGCGGTTGCAGCTCGCTTGCAATTGTGATTTTCAAGAAAGTCTTCAAGCTCTATTCCGTCAGCCTTCTTGAAGTTATCCAGCGCAACTCGAATAATATCTCGTTCAACATTGTCCACGTAGTGGAGGAATTTTTCTCTAAGGTCAGAGAACGCCTTCCCGTACAGAGCATGCTTAATAAGCGTTCGGGTCAGTGCGATCGGGATGTAGCCAAATTCCTTCCAGCCGTACAAGATTATTCGCGCTACAGCTTTCCATTTGGACTCGTGAACATCGTGGCGCAAGTAAGGTACTTTCACGTCATTACCAAGAGTGTATCGGCTGTAGAACTCCTCCCAGAACTCGGACAAACAGTCCTTTGCTACACCTTCACCAACGCCGGCTTCTAGTTCACCATTTGTGCCCTTGCGCCTTATCGATATATTGCCATTCAGAATGTCTGGATCTGAGAACGCTTCGGCCAGTTCATTGAGGCTATTTCCACGACTAATCACGAGGTGGTGTTGAATGGTCAGCAGGTTCGTAGGGAATGGTGACACTGGGGTTCCAAAATTGTCCAGCTTCGACTGGCCCGAATCGTATCTCGGAGTCTAATGAGGCATCGTGTTAAAAAAATTACTTCCTCAATAAGGTCATCAACCGCTTGGCGTACATCAAGAGGAGGTGCGGTCTGACACTCTGCAGTGCTGCTACAGGTAGCGGTGTTTACAAAACGTGCAATGTTTTCAACAACGTCGGCAACCGAGGAAGACGATGCACATTCGGCAGATTTACCCTGGCAAGATCACCATGGAAGTGTAAGCAGAGGCGAGTCGATTTCCTCCACCGATTCACGAGGAGTAGTTCGAAGATAAAACCTTAGGAGTCTGATATTTGTATCTTCATATAGCTGACCGATGGTAAGTTCTGCATCGATCTCACATTCTTTGAAGTCAACTAGATCGAAACCAGTTTTCGTTTACAATAGTTGACCAATGCCACTCGATCTCCCACACAGAGGTATTGGCCAAGCATCTCGTCACTCATCAGAGTTATAGTGAATTCATCAATCTGAAATGATAAAGAAATAAACAAAATCAAAATGGCGGCCGTTTTAAAGAGGTTCGGCGGCCATTTTGCAAATGGCTGTGATTTATTTTGATTATTTTTAGTGGCCAATGGGGTTCTCTTTTGGGCACGGTTCAACATTCAACTTACAACATGACAAAGCTGATCCCAATACACACACACACACACACACACACACACACACACACACACACACACACACACACACACACACACACACACACACACACACACACACACACACACACACATGAGTGAAGTAACTTGCATAAAAATTAGGAGTGAAAAATGTTCTTTCCTATTAGGCCTTGAGCCAAGACAAAAAATTTGGGCAACCGGTACATTTTTAGGGACGAATGCTCATAGTGATTTTTGACTAGGCCTACATCCCTAGAGATGGAAAATAGCAGCACCCCAGCTTTCTGTGAGAAATCACTCTTGACTAGCAACAAAGAATCACAGGACTCATTCAGGATGCTGGGCCAAGAATGGGATCTCTCTCTCCAGATCTCATGGACAAACTAGAGGCATTTACATGCCTTCTTTACGCTCCAAAATCTTCTGCTGTGAATGTCAATGATCTGAGATACCACTTGTTCTGTGCAAAAAAAGGTGAGGTAGAGTCACCAACTGCCACCATGCACTGACTGTTTGTTGAAACATGCACAATGCGCAAACTACCAGGCTGCAATATGGAGAAGATGTTTGGAGCAGGACACAAGGACTCAGACCCCAGTTGGCAGAGGCTGGAAGTTGGAAAGAGAAGATGGGACTGAGCAACTGGTTGTACACTGGATGGAAGGTCAGCCAGCACCCGATGTCATGATGGATCTATTAGCATGCAGTTGTCCCAGGAAGTGTGAACTGCCAAAGTGTGTCTGCTTGTCAAATGGACACATATGTACTGATATATACAGACTACAAGACTGTGACAATCAGATGTACAGTGCTGACAATGATGAAATTGTAGCTGAGGAGGAACTGGATGATGGCTGTGATTACTAAACAATGTCTTCAACCTCAACTAAGGACATAACTAATTATGCATGTGAAATGTTCACAGTGCATAGTGTGCATTACCACAGCTACAAGTCAATACTGTGTACCTGTATAATTTGAATGTCTACAACAAGTCCATTGTACGTAGGTTAGTGTTATAGTCAGAACTTTAGGTGGCTAACATAAGAAAATGTAATTTTATTTCAATGACAACAACTGCAAATTTCAATGTCATGATAATACATATAACTGCAATAAAATGTACAGACTGTGTCTACATAATAAAACCTGAAGTCCAGTGACCATTCCGTTGCAATAAGAACCTTGAACGTGGATATATGAGGTTAGTAGCCAGACATTTAAGTGATTTCTTTTGTTGAATGCCTGAATGGCGTGGATTGCATGTTGAGACGCGGTAGATAAAATGCCATAAATTCAACATTTCTCAAGGTATTAAACCATTTTCACAGGTATATGACACATGACACTTCAGCCGTATTATGTACAATTATCATACCCATAAGATGTATAATAACTATTTTATTATGGTTTGTGCGTGACCACGCCTTCAGCAATTTCCATAGAAAAATAGTTTTTGCAGAAATGTATGTACTGCGATGCTGTGATATATTTTTCATATCTAGAGATGTAATCCAACATTCTGGTGCAATAAGAACCTCGAATGAAGATACATGTGGTTATTATCCAGAATTTTAAGTCATTTTTATGTGGAAAACCTGAATGTTGTCGATTGCATTTTGAGATGTGGTAGATAAAATACCACAACATCCACAATTCTCAAGGAATGAAAATAATTTTGATATGTTTGGAAAGCATGATATTGAACCCACATGTTTTCCAATTTTCATTCTACTGAGATGTGTAGTCAATATTCCATAGTAGTTTGTGTAAGGGCCCCCATTAGCAATTTCATAGAAACATTTTTGTCGCGGATATGGAGATAGCGGATATGCGGATATGGGAGTGCTGCAATGCTATCACCTATTTTCCATCTCTAGGGATGTAGGCTTAGCCAAAAATCACTATGAGCATTCGTCCCTAAAAATGTACCAACAAACCCTCTGGCTCATGGCCTATATGTATTGTTCTAGTATAGGGTTGAAAGTGTACCAGGGTGATAAGGAAAAGATAACATGTTGTTCAATTTTTTTTTTGGTATCAACTGAGGAAGGGTTTTGTGACAGAAAGTAGTTTTATAATTGTTCATTTAGCTATATTCCTTAATTTTTGATTGACTTAGGTACAACTACCTCCAAAACTATTGACTTTTGAAAAAACAATGTCAGGTTCTCACCTCAATATCTCAGCAATGGGTTTGAATTAATATAGTATAAAAATACATTAGAAATAATTTATCCAAGGGCTAAAATGTGTACGTTTTCCTCTTTCATTTTTGCCAATATGTTGGCCGCCACATTTCTTTTTGCAAGGTATTCGTACATGCCACTGCCAGACTCCATCACGACAGGTTCCATCATTAAGGTTTCCTTAAATAAAAAATACAATGCAAATTATAGATAAATCAGGAAAGATGAATGTTGGCCCTACCCAGACAACAACAACGGAGCAAAGACAACAGTGACCGTGTTCTGCATAAAACAATGTGACCGCACTGTCATTTCAAGGGACGTTTTAGGAGGTTTCTTTTAAGGCATATCAAGCAACATTTATCAAGGTTTATAAAACCATCAATGGAAAATTATTTATAGGCATCCCAGAAATGCTCAGCCACATATACGAAATGTTGCTACACCGAAAAATGGTCTTCATTGGAGAAGTACTGTGGAATTTATCAGACGACCTATATATACATGCCTTCCTAAGGTGAGATCACATAAATCCCTAACCTCAAACAAATCCCCGAAGACAATATATTTCTCACATCAAGATTTCTGAACTGTAGTACCAGATGCACACAGTTCACTATGTTGCGCTCAGGAAATGTGCATGGGCCTTTTTAGTTTCAACCCTATTTAAACTGTGAGTCTTATGGTTAAATTGTATGTGGAGTAGCCACAGTGCACATATAACATGAAATTATGTGTGTATGAGCTAAAATTGACTTAAGTCAGTCGATTTATAATTATTGTTAGGGGCTAAATGGATATTGTTGATCCTATCCGCCAGGAGTAGATGGAGTGGGATACGCGAGCGGAACGTTCACTGACACTGACAATTGAATGAGGTTGACCACTTCCCATGTCCAAGAACCACGTGCTAGTTCAGAGGCGACCGCAAACAAATGCTGATGCTACTACCGCTGCTCAAAGGGGAAAATACAAGCTTCTTCCAGTGTTGTCTGCTGGAGAGCTGCCATCTAGCGTATGCAGCGCAAACCTCGTAGCAAGGCGAATGTCATGTGACGATTTTGACAATAATTTTAATATCTGGCGTTGATCGAATGGCATGACGTCAGCTTATAGCAATAAGTCGACACCGTATATATGTATAAGTTATGTATGGTCCTAAGCCACAACTATACCAAATTTGGTTAGTTAGCCCAGCTATCGTCTATCGATCACCTAACTCCTAACTTAAACCGTGTCCGTGGCGTAACTTTCCGTAAGGCTACGACTCCACCTCACGAACTATCATAATGGACATATGGTGTGCCTTACGAATTATACCAATCTAAATGATTTCAGCTAATAAACTTACCAATCAAACGACTTTTCCGCATCCGTAACCATGAATCACGACGTTCTTCTCACTCGCCTCGCTTTCATAACTCGAGATCTCGAGATAAAACGTCGAGATCTCGAGATAAAAATAACAAAAAATAAAATTTTGCTATATCCTCTCCCAGCCACCGTAAAAAAATATTTTTCGATGAAAAAAAAAAAAATTTTGCTAAGTCCTCTCCCAGCCACCGTAGGCCACTGATACGTAAGTAGTAATTCAAATACTGTAAGTTATTTTATTTGTATGAATTTTAAAGTGTGTTCCTTGTCTTTCAGCTATGTGTTGCTTCACCATGTGATGGGCGAACTGGAGGGGCAGAAGGGGGCGTGGGGGTATGTGAAGGGTGGCATGGGTGCCCTATCAGAGGACATAGCTTGGGCCGCCAGGGCGCACGGGGCCAGCATCTTTACTGACATGGTTGGTGACTGTCTCATGTTGTCTTTGTTGTGGATTGATGTAACGGGTACTAGTCGTAAGTGTCCGTCCGTGTTTTGTACCGTTTCTGCAATACACACCAGAGGCACTCTGGGATACCGCCAACCTCATGTGTAGTTGATTACTATTCGTAATATGTCTCCTTAAACATACAAACTCCACAATACACATCAGTGGCAACGAGAAAACGAACTTAAGCATGTCGGGGAAGAGCGCCCACTTCGAACCGTATGTGGAAGAGAAGGAGAGGTTCGAAAACTACGTTGAACGGTTCGAGTTCGATGTCAAATAGAGCATTTTCCTGTCAAACGTAGGCGCTGAATGCTACGCGAAGTTGAAGACGCAACTGAAGCCGGAGACACCGGCAAATGCGAACTACGATGAGGTAATTCGTGCGGCGACCACGGTTTACAAATAGCAACTAACAATCATAGGCTTGACAAAAAAATTCATGAATAGATTGCGTAGGCCTTCAGAGTCAGTGACGTAGTTTGCGCTGGCGTTGCGTGAGTTATGCGGTAAATGTGAGTACCCACATGATTATCAAAATGAGGCTCTGAGAGACATGTTCGTAAAGGGCCTGAACCTGACGGCGGTACAAGCGAAGTTAATGCTCAGAGACAATTCGCTAACGTTCAATGAGGCTTATCAGACGGCGATTGCCGAGGAAATAGCCGTGAAGAGCTCAGCGGAGTTCAATGAAACGCCCGAAGATACTCCATCGGCGACGGCAGCGGTGCATCACGTCATTAGTCGGGGATCACCAAGACAGAAGCAGACGATGGTGCCGGCCGACCGAGAGTGCTTCCGATGCGGCAGACACCACTCTGCTGCTAAATGCAAATTCATTGATCAGAAATGTTACTTGTGTGGTAAAATTGGTCATGTGGCAAAAATGTGCAAGTCAAAAGGGCGAAGGGAGATCAGAGTAGGCAGCAAGGTTTCTAATGTTGATGATGATGTTGATGAGGCTACTGATGTTTATGGCAGTCAAAGTGACCTAGGTCTACATGGAGTGTGCACAGCTAGCGAGGTTAAGAGAGGCATACATGTGAACATGGAGTTAAATGGACACAATGTGTCAATGCTTGTACATACTGGGGCTGTGGTGTCTATTGTACCGGAGAATGTGTACAAAAATGTCTTGCGTAGCACTAGAACAAACCGGTCTGAAGCTAAGGTTATACACCGGAGAACTAATCCCATTGGCAGGTAAAGTGTGTGTGCCTGTAATATATCGTGGTAACAAGCATTCATTGCAGGTGTTTGTGGCGAAAGGGTCACGACCAGAATTGATGGGGCGGGATTGGTTAAAGCAGATACCACTTGACTGGGATGTAATTTTCGCTACAGAAGCAGACCAGTTGTTGATTGATTACGGGAATTTGTTCAACGAATCACGTGAGGGGATTAAGGGCTACACTGCAGCTCTTAAAATGAAACCAGATCAAAGGTCAGTTTTCTAGAAGGCGCGTCTGGTGCCTTATTCCATGCGAGAAGTCGTGGAGAGTGAACTCAAGCGTCTTGAATCTATTGATTGTTGAGTCTAGTGAATGGGCAAGCCCCACAGTCAACGTTCCAAAAATGAAAAACTGTAAGATGTCGGTGCGGATTTGTGGCGATTTCAAATTGTTGAACGCAGCAATCGAGGATGACAAGTATCCACTTCGTACAACGCAGGATTTGTTCACCAACTTGGCTCAGACAAACAAGACGCCTATGGTGTTTTCGGTTCTTGGCTTGAGTGGGGCCTTCAATCAGATGGAAGTGTGCGAAGAGTCGATTCCTCTGCTAACAATCAACACCCACAAGGGACTGTACAGAATGCGCAGGCTAGCACATGGCGTGAAGACGTCACCGTCCATTTTTCAAGCGACTATGGACAAAATCTTGAGTGGCATTGAAAATGTGATCTGCTTCATAGGTGATATTCTCGTTGTGGGTGAAGACGAGGCCGATAATCTAAAAACACTGAATCTGGTGCTAGCACGACTAGACCAAAACAGGGTGAAGTTGAACAAAGCTAAGTGCAGGTTTCTGAAGTCGAAGGTGCAGTACTTGGACCACTGTGCAGGACAAGGTTGAAGCTATCAGAAAGGCACCATTGCCAACCAATTTGACGGAGTTGTAGAGTTTCCTTGGTCTAGTCCAATATTACGCGAAGTTCATGGCCAACTTGTCCTCGGTGCTGCAGCCTCTCTTCAGACGTGTTAAGGGGGGTCAAGTGATCCTGGGATGAGGAATGTGAGGCAGTATTCACTCAGTGCAAAAGAGTGCTGTCGAGTTACACCATCCTCACGCACTACGACCAGAGAAAAGAGCTGATATTGGCTACCGATGCGAGCCAGTATGGTACTGGCGCAGTCATTAGCCACAAAATTAAGGATGGATCAGAGAAGCCGATAGCATTCGCATCGCGAACACTGAGCAAAGCCGAGAAAAATTACTCGCAAATCAAAAAGGAGGCCTTGGCGATAATATACGGAGTGAAGAAGTTTCATCTCTACTTGTTTGGTCGCTATTTCACACTGGTGACGTCATCGTCCACTGGTTCGCATCTTCGGAGATAAGACTGGCGTACCTACGACGATGACGGCGGCTCGGATACAGCGATGGGCTCTGATATTGGCGGGTTATCAATATGAGATCCAATTCAAGTCATCAAAAGAAAATGCGAACGCAGATGCACTGAGCAGATTGCCGGTGGGATCGCCCGAGTCGGCTGATCCTAATGAAACGGTGGTAGCAGTCAGCATGTTGTCGGTGGCCGAACTTCCAGTAACGGCTAAAGTGATTGCAGGGGCTACCAGAAACGAACCTACGTTGGCCAAGGTCTATGAATTCACACTGCGAGGCTGGCCAAACTCAACCGATGAGTCGGTGAATGCATATCGATGCAGAAAAGATGAATTGTCGTTGGAAGATGGTTGTCTTCTCTGGGGGAGGAGAGTAGTCATTCCAGCAGTGTTCAGAGAACATATACTACGAGAACTGCATGTGGTGCATCCGGGCATGGTCAGAATGAAGTCGATCGCTAGAAGCTTCGTCTGGTAGCCTGGCCTTGATGCGGATATCAAGGACTGTGTCCGAAACTGTCGGGAATGCAGCCAGGTAGCGAGCACGCCGAAGGTATCACCACTGGTGCCATGGCCGGGGGCTACGGGACCATGGGAACGCATCCATGTGGGTTTTGCAGAAAAAGACGGACAGAACTTCCTTGTCGTGTTGGATAGTCATTCAAAGTGGCTGGAAGTGGTCTCAATGTTTCGCACTACTGCAAACAAGGCGATAGTGTAATTGAGACGAATGTTCGCAGCATTTGGCTTACCACGCGAGGTAGTATCTGACAATGGACCTCAGTTCGTTTGCGAGGAATTTGGTCGTTTCTTGAGGTTGAATGGCGTCAAGCACACACGGTGTCCACCTTACTACCCGGCGACGAACGGCCTCGCGGAGAGAAATGTCCAGACGTTCAAGAAGATGCTTGTAAAATCGAACAGCCAGCTACCATTGCAACACCGTCTGTCGGACATACTGTTTCAGTACCGAAACACACTGTATTCGCTTACGGATAAAACGCCGTCGGAGTTGTTTCTGAACCGAGCGCCACGCACCAGACTTGCGATGACGAAACCCAGTCTCGAAGCAAAAGTAGAAACAACAGCATGATGGAGCTCATTCACGCCTTCGCAAGTTCGACGTCTACCAGAGAGTCAGAGTCAGAAACATGAGAGGAGGAATGGAGAAGTGGACACTGGGAACGGTGGTCAGAGTTTTAGGGCCACTGACATATTTGGTCAGACTGCCAGGAAACAGGAGGCGATCCGTTCATGTGGACCACATGGTCGCGAATGATGACCACCCAGCTACACCAGAAGGTTGGAGCGATGTCGCGATTGCACCTCCCATTGTCGTGACATCAGAGCCTGGGGTGGTCGATCCGGTCGATCCGGTCGATCCGGTCGATCCGGTCGATCCGGTCGATCCGGTCGATCCGGTCGATCCGGTCGATCCAGTAGGTCATGGAGGGCAAACAGAACAAGCACGTAAGGCACCTAACGGGTTAGGGCCACCAACACCGACTGTCCGTCAGTCACCAGGCATTCATCGCGAGTTATCAAACCTGTGGTTAAGTTGAATTTGTGATTATTCACCCAGTTACTCTTAGTATAAGCTTGCTACATTAGTCGCAGATGGTTCTTTAGAATAGTTCTATTTTAAGGTGGGGAAATTTTGTATATTGATGTAACGGTTACTAGTTGTAAGTGTCCTTTCGTGTTTTGTACCGTTTCTGCAATACACACCAGAGGCACTCTGGGATATCGCCAACGTCATGTGTAGTTGATTACTATTCGTAATCTGTCTCCTTAAACATGCTAACCCAACAACACACAACAGTCTTCTATGTAAATCCTTTCTTAATAAAACTATTTCAGTTGCCACATTTCAGAATCATTTCATGAAAAGGCAATCCAAATCTATTATCCACTATGACATGTTTGTTTTCTTAGTTTTGATGAAATCATCAAACACGTGCAAAATAACTTTTGACCAAACATGAAAAAAAATGATTTTATGATAAAACTGGCCAGACTTTGTACTTTTTGATATAATCTGATGATTGGTGTAATGTAAGTTCTACACACGATACACCGTATATGTGCATGCATTCATAATATAACGTGTAGTGCAGTAACATAGTGTTTAAACATCAGACTCACAGTGTAGAGGGCTGGCGTTCATATCTTCCTGGGCCGCGTTCAGAGTTCGCCGCCGCGCTACACCGCGACCTAGCTTTTTGCCACGGAACTCGATTTTGTCACTCAAAGTTATGCCATGCTGATGCCAGCGTGTTTCCAGTGATGGCCACCATTACTAGGTTTTTCGCATTCAATGATGATTCTTTTTAACGGTATTGTTGGTGCTTTTGAGGGCTTCAGTTCACACTCAAGTTTGACAAGTTGAGCTTTTTACAAAATCTAAGTGTTCCTAATTGCAGCAATGGAGCATTTACATAGAGAAACACATTCGAAATCAGTAGCATCCATTTTGAATGCGGCGAACGACAAGGTACGTCATTACTGTTCAATTTCTGTTGGCGCGAACTCTGAACGTGGCCCTGATGTGATCTCAAAGTGAGTCGATTTGTTAAATCCACATTGCCTTAGTTCACTCAGCTGTTCGAATGAGTACCTGGCTATAGACAGTGAATCGTCATCATTCAGTATTTAGCTGAATGGTTTCCAGAGAAGTGAAGATGGTGTCTACCCTGTAATTGAACAGGTCTGCCAGGTAATAAAGTGGTCCTTTGAAAAGTTCTAAGGACTGAATAATGCCTTATGCACAAAATCTAACTCTGGTGTCCTTCTCCAAGACCTGTCACAGAGTTATGTGACGTCTTCTCTGGGGGCCCTGGAGGTTTCTAGAGTAGAATATTGTTGGCTATCACATGACCTACCAGATGAAGACAAAGTAGTCTCACGATGATGGAGATCCATGGGAGGGGCCCATACAATTCCTGGATGGTGATAAGATCACACCAGAACAAATTGTGGTGTAATAAAGACAACAATAATTGGCTGAAAACTTCCCAAAGGAGTCAAGAAGGTATTCAAATGAACGGGTCTGCCAGGAGGTGAAGCATAAAGCACATTGAGCAGTCTAAGGACTGGACATCAAGCTATATAATAACTTACATTTACCTGTAAATATTCAAGCCCCCCTTGAAGGGAACTTCTAGTGTGTGAATCATATGAGGCAGAAATGTTGTCTCTGATGACAACTACTGTTGTGTTGTCTGTGTTTGCCAGACAATGTCAGAGACTGCTGTAGATGAGGGTTCAGGCCGGGCGCGGGCGGTGGTTCTCAACGACGGCACAGATATGCATAGCAACATCATTGTTTCAAACGCTACAGCAAAGGTCACATTTCTGGATTTACTGCAAAAGGTAATTTACTTAGAAATTTTTCATATAGTATGTGTCTTATACAGAAATACATGACTAACTGCAGTTTTATTAAACATATTTTAAGAAAATTAAAATATTGAGAAATATCAGTTTGGGATTACTTGATATATCAGTATATGTATGCCACATAACAGTATATGTATGCCACATAACATTCCTTCTATAGTAATGAGATTGTGTTACAGTGTCTGCTGAACAATCTAATTTGTTGTAATATAATGTTTTGCACTAATCAGTATGTTTTATTATATTAGTTATTTATGTTTAATGCCATTTTCCATTAAGTGATATGTTAAATGAATATGGAAGCATCGACTAGTAAAATTATATTGACTTATGTTTCTAGCCTTCAGTCATACAGTTTTCACAAAACATAATTTTGAATTTTTGTATATGATTTTGATTTTTTCGTAGATAGACAGCATTTACAAGATGATCTTGGCAGGTTGATAAAATGTCTGAAAAATAGCAAATGCCTCCACACAGGACATGGAACGATGATGTACAATATACAATGGGAAGTTCTGTATTAATGTAAAGGAAAAGGACTTAGCCATTAGTGCTGATATGAAGGTTTCAGAGCAGTGCGGTATTGCCGCTTGAAAGTGAAATCAAATCCTTGGAGGATTAATTAGGCGAAACATAATGTGTGGGAAAAAAGAGCTAATAATACCGCTGTACAAAACAATAGTTAGGCCTCATTTATACTATTGTATTCAAGCGTGGAGGCCTTATCACAGGAAGGACATAGATATGCTAGAAAGAGTACAGAGGAGAGCAACTAAAATGATACAAAAACTAAGGGATCTTAGTTAGTAATACGCCTAAAAGAATGTGGTTTAGCAACATTAGAGACCAGGAGTTTGAGAGGAGATCAGATATAAGTTTTTAAAATATTTAATGGTTATGAAAATATTGATAGGAATATTTTTTCTCAGTTTCGAAAGATAGAAGGATTAGAGGATATGAAGTTACATTAGGAAAGGAGCAGTGTAGATTAGATATAAGAAAGTTCTCATTTTCACAAAGAACTGTAAATTAATGGAACATATTATCTGCTGATTGTGTTGCTGCTAGTAGCGTGAATGTTTAAAACTAAAATCGACACATACCTTAAAAGAGCGGGATACACGTAAATAAAAAGTATTGGACTCTAGATAAGCCAAAAGGCTTCCTTATCCACCTGCCATCTAGAGTAAATTTGAATGGCAATCTTGTTAAATCTTTTGTGTATCTTTTATTTTTACATTTGGTTACGTTGCACCTTATTTCTGTTTTCTGTTTGTAGTTCAGTGCTAAGTGATCACAATATTTTTTCAGTCCATCTCACAGATAGATTATACATCACCAGTGGCAAAGATCAATGGTAAATCTTCTTATGTTGTAGTAATATATTTACAATGATAGAGCTGTATTTACAACTGCAGGTTACATTTACAACTACAGAGGTCAGTTTGGGTGTCAGTCAAACATGGCAAGGTAACAACTATTGGTCAGTAAATGTATTCGTCTCCAGTTTATTAATTGTACATACAGAAAATATGTTGTAATTTGGAAGATTAAAACTTTTCTATATCAATGTGACATAATCCTTGAAGAAGAAAGAATTCCACCAATTGGCCGCATATGGTTGAATCAATGGTTGTGGAAACTTTAGCATGCGTTAAGGTTAATACCTGTCCACCTTTTGTGTTTTACACAGGCAGAAAACACAGGTAGCAGTAACCATGTAACTTAAAATATACAAAATGTCTTGACAATATTGAGAAGAGGGATATAATTCCAATTGTCTATTACTTGACCCACCACCCTTAGTCCGAGACATTGGTGGGGTATTAGTGTAAATCAATTGTCTACCAGTCAGATGGGGTAGATTCACTGTCTTTTGTTTTAGTTGCAGTAAACAAGCTTCCCAGCTTCCTGGCAGACCCCAATGAGAAGGGTGACTCCCCTCTACCCCAGCACCGGGACACGGTGCACTTGAACTGTGAACGCATGGCCCTCATCCATGATGCCTACCTTGAACAACATCTCACTCATAATCAGGTCAACTCAACTGATGTGTGAAACGACACAATATAACCAATTTAATATTTGCTTTTTTAGAAGAAAAGTAATCCAAATCCATTCATTTTTTACCCCTATCTAATGCTGATTTTAAAACGTCAGTACATTTGTTCGTAATGTCATGTTGATACATGAGTCAGCGCCGGATTTAGGACTGTGGGTGGCTCTAAGTAGTGATTGGCCAGGTGTTGTATGAGGCTACTTCTCACTCCTTCTTACCTTCTACCGTAGGAACACATCACTACAAAATAAAACTTGTTCACATTTAGAACACCAATTTGCATCATATCGCACCACTCAAGTTACACCTAAAAACCTTTCGATCCCAAAGAAATTACCCCAAAAGCTTTTTGGATGCCCCCACAAAATTATATTATGGCCAACTGACCCACCTGCCCTAAGTCAGGGGCACTGAAATGAGTAGTCGGCTTTCCACTGCCATCAGTTGAGTTGTCACACTTGACCTGTCTGAAGGTCTGTGCCTGTGTTTCAGGGGGTGGAGTAATGGGTTCCGCTGGACGACTAGCCGCTCTGGCCGTTCCGGATGACCGACAAAGAAAGTAGTAGGGCCATTAGACAGCTGGCCATCTTGGCTGACCAATGGAGAAAGTATTGGGACCACTGGACAATCAGCCATCTTGGGTGACCAATTGAGAAATTAAAGGACTCACACAGACCTTTACTACATGATATGCATTTATTTAAATACACTTTCTGGTGTTTCACATACGTTATAAACATATACATAAACCAGCAATCAAGAGTATTGTCTGAGCCTGTGTATTAAGCAGGAAATGTGTGTTTAATATCAAACAGTAATATTTAATGCGAATATTACTGTATTTGTATGCGTATTTAGTAAATCAACGTATTATGTGAAGTAGGCATACGTTTATATTTCAACTGCTCCATTTCCAAGTCAGGATTATATATTATTACCATATTTTAGCATAATATTACCAAGTATACCTGTATGCATGAACTCTTAGTTAAACACATAATGCCATAGTATAACGTGTGTATGCTAATGTAGCTGTCTCCTTTTCCAACTCAGGACTATATATAATTACCATATTTTAGCATAATATTACCAGGTATATATATATGCATGAGCTCTTAGTTAAACACATAATGCCATAGTATAACGTGTGTATGCTAATGTAGCTGTCTCCATTTCCAACTCAGGACTATATATAATTACCATATTTTAGCATAATATTACCAAGTATACCTCTATGTATGAGCTCTTAGTTAAACACATAATAGTATAGTATAACGTGTGTATGCTAATGTAGCTGTCTCCTTTTCCAACTCAGGACTATATATGATTACCATATTTTAGCATAATATTACCAAGTATACCTCTATGTATGAGCTCTTAGTTAAACACATAATGCCACAGTATAAAGTGTGTATGCTGATGTAGCTGTCTCCATTTCCAACTCAGGACTATATATGATTACCATATTTTAGCATAATATTACCAAGTATACCTCTATGTATGAGCTCTTAGTTAAACACATAATGCCACAGTATAAAGTGTGTATGCTGATGTAGCTGTCTCCATTTCCAACTCAGGACTATATATGATTACCATATTTTAGCATAATATTACCAAGTATACCTCTATGTATGAGCTCTTAGTTAAACACATAATGCCACAGTATAAAGTGTGTATGCTGATGTAGCTGTCTCCATTTCCAACTCAGGACTATATATACGAGGACCATATTTTAGCATACTATTAGCTCTTAGTTAGACACGTAATGCCATATTATATTGTATGTTGACGTTGTGTAATTTTGGAAATAAATATTTTT
The DNA here is from genome assembly GCA_963995525.1 of Escarpia spicata. Lineage (NCBI taxonomy): Eukaryota > Metazoa > Annelida > Polychaeta > Sabellida > Siboglinidae > Escarpia > Escarpia spicata. The sequence goes on from OZ023206.1 coordinate 36,807,549, forward strand.
TATTGATCTGATAATCTTACAAATTTGAGTTTCCAAACGAAAATTAATGTCCTAATGTTGCTACAAGCCTATAGCCTCCACCAATACAAATTCCGACTGAATCTACTCAGTCACCATCTCTCCTACCCTGTAACCACGGGTGGATGTCGGAGCATCACAGATGATGATAATTAAAATTATCAATCGGTCTCCAGCTTCAGCACACGAGAGTGTTTGTTAACCATCCAATTTCTACCACACGCAACAGTCAATGATGTCATTGATGGAACTGGACATATTTTGCGCTTGGGTATCCACCTGTTATGCCATATGAAGTACTGGGCACAATAAGTCCCTGGTTTATTTAAAACATTTGCAATAAGAACAATATCATTTTGTGCTTTTGAAAAACTAGGCTTTATGCTTATTTTTCGTTTCCCCTATTATAATCAGTCGCATAGGCACGTAGACTTGGCGCCCAAACACAGTATGGCCGTAACAAGCTTGTGGAGAGATGGCTCAAAACTCCTGGAACAGACAGGATATTTGTATCAGTTTAGATTATAATTACGATAATAGTAACAGTGTCATGAACACAAAAACATGCTCGCACGCACGCACGCACGCACGCACGCACGCACGCACGCTCGAGTTTGTGCAGAACACTTGACATTCATCATTAATATTTATTTAGCTGAATCCACAATGATCGATTCGTTGACACACGTAGCTTGTCAGATATAGCCTCAATGTACAATGCGACGATTAACCTTAAAGATCGTCTGCGGTAGCAAGATCGTATAATAACGGAAAGTAGTTCAACATATGTGTTTTCAATACACTTGAAACTGAAGAATCTCATATTCTACACCGAATGCATTTTCAGGCCAAGTAAATAATTATAACGTCCCAACCGTATTATGTAATGTTGTCTCAACAAATGACCTTGAAATTAGTTTGTCTAAGGGATCACCTCAGGACATCGATGTCCGATATCAGACGAAATTACTTTCGTTCGGGAGGGTCAGAGGCTGCATCGAATACGCTTCGGAACGATACTGTTAATTAATATATTGCTATCACCATAACAATGTGTACACACTTTCTTTTGTGGGGATTGGGCTTGTCTCGCTTAACCGACTATTGCCTGGCTGCGTGACTTCGCAGAACGAGTCTGGTTCTGAAAGGCGCCTCAAAATGTTATCCGCTAGATGGCAACACTGGTATACTCGTGAATCAAACCGTCATAAATGTCTGAAGTTATGTGACGTATTGTCAGGATTTGTTGTTTATTAATAATTATTAGTCTCGCTTAACCGACTCTCGCTTGGCTGCGGGACTTCGCCAGGAAGGTAGTCTGGCTCAGAATGGCGTTTTGACTGCTCACTGCGGCTGGATAATCGAGTCTATGATTGGGCGGGGGCTGAGGTCAGATGAAAGTGATTTCGTCTGATATCGGACATCGACGTTCTGAGATGATCCCTAAACCGGGTACAATAAAGCATTCTCGTTTAACAGGATGGTGGAGTCCCCCGTCAACTCAATCGACTGCTATATAGATACGTAAACCATTTGCGGTGCACACAATTGGGCCGTCTACCTAATGGCGGACACACTTCTGTCACATAAGATGTTAATTAAGGCACATCTGACAATTCACCTATTTTCTAGAACACTGTATGGCTTTATGAACAACTGTTTGAGCAGTGCCTTAGAATGTTAATTTGATAAGATTTGATTTCACGGATATGTCGAAGTCTACGTTGCCTGATTTAGTGTGAGCATGCGCACGTATGTGTGTGTGTGTGTGTGTGTGTGTGTGTGTGTGTGTGTGTGTGTGTGTGTGTGTGTGTGTGTGTGTGTGTGCGTACCTGCGTGTGCGCCCGTGCATGGGTATAACTCACATGTGCGTGCGTGCTTGCGAGTTAGCTTCTATATTGGCAAAGAGCCTTATCTACACGCGCACGAAACCAAATTGCAAACATTGTCAGATCTCCCTAATACTCATTCACGTAACTGCGTCTGGTTGATCGTCAAAGATCTTGTGCTTTTTTCTGCATTTGTTGTTGCATTTTTCCAGTTTGCGTTTGCACTTTTCAACGCGAGACTCCGGGCAGTGCCTCATGCACGTGTTGAAGTTCTTGGAGCACTGGTTCCGACACATTCGGAACAGGTGGATCGGGCTGTGGTTGCCGCCGGAACACGAGGTCGCCAGCAAGGTCGTTACTACAAGGATCGTAAGCTGAAAGAACACGAAACTACTCATTGTGTATAGGAATGTAGTAACTACCGGTGGTTGGTGGCTACGTCGTCGCCTCCGTTATCGTCGTCGCCGTCGCCTCCGTCAGCGCCTCTGACATCGACGTCGCCTCTGTCATCGTCGTCACCTCCGTCATCGCCGTCGCGTCTGTCATCGTCGTCGCGTCTGTCATCGTCGTCGCCTCTGCCATCGTCATCGCCTTCGTCATCGCCTCCGTCATCGTCGTCGCCTCTGTCATCGTCGGCGCCGTCGCCTCTGTCATCGTCGGCGCCGTTGTCGTCGCAATCGCTGTCGTCGCCGTCGACGCAATCGTCGTCGTTGTCGTCGCAATCGTCGTTGTTGTCGTCGTCGTCGCCGCAATCGCCGCAATCGCCGTCGTCATTGCAATCGTCGCCGTTGTCGTCGTCACCGTCGCGATCGTCATCGTACTACGCATTGTCGTCGTCGCATTCGTCGCCGTAATCTGTCAACGCACTAGTTGAGAAGATGTGTGAAGAAGAGGGGTGGGATTTAGAGATTTATGGGGATACTTTATTGGGAAGGAAGATATGTACATGAGAGATGGCCTCCACCTAAGTGGAAAGGGGGCAGCAGTTTTCTCAGAGAACCTGCTGCGATCTGTTGACAGTGGGGCAAGTTGCATCTATTTAAACTAGATTCGCAGGGGGCACTCACAGAAAAGTCTGAAACTGGGGGCATAGATAAAGACAGCACAAATAAATCATCAAAGAACAGTCTGGAAAACTGTTCCGAAGCTGGATATAAATATGTTTGTTTAAATGCAAGGAGTATAGTAAACAAAAGAAATGAACTGAACATTATGGTAGAAAATATATGTGTAAAACCGAATCACATAATAGGTATAACCGAATCATGGGCCATCAACGATATATCAGTTGCCGAATTGGGACTGACAGGATATGTAATGTTTAGGAAAGATAGAATAGGAAGAAAGGGAGGTGAAATTATTTTATATATTAAAGAATAGGCTTATGAAATAAAATTAGAAAGAGAAGCAGATTCAAAGAAGCTGTTTGGTGTAACATAGTTACAGGAAACGCAACGTTAACGGTTGGGTTAATTTATCGAATTCCAAACATAAGCATAGAAGAGAATGAAAAAGTATACAAAACGCTAAGGGAAATGAGCAAACGGGACTGTATTATTATGGAAGATTTGATTGTTTCAATGGAAATCTCTACAGAGTATGGGGAATGAGGACCATAAGTTTTTAGTTTTAGTACAAGATAGTTTCCTTTCTCAACATGTGCTAGAACTAATCAGGGTGAGAATGTGTTAGACATAGTTTTGTCCTCACAGTATGCATTAGTAAACAATGTCGATATATGTGAGCCACTGGGAAATAGTGATTACAACCAGATACATTTACCATCAAAGTAGAATCAGAAAGGAATAGTAGAACGTAGTACAGGAGAAATGTCCACAAAGGAAGATATAAGGACACGAGGAAATATTTAGCAAAGATAGACTGGAATAACACACTCAAGAATAAGACAGCAAATGAATGTTGGAATATCTAATAGAGTGAAATTGAGTGCATCGTCGATCAATTTGTTCCATTTAAAAAGGGAAACGGTCCAAAAAGAAAACTTATCGAAAGAAGCCATTAAAAAATTACATACAAATAAATGATGTGGAAGTCATACAGACATACTGGAAATGATGAAGACTGCAACATTTATAAAGAAGCACTTAACCAAGCTACAACTGAAATTAGAAATTAAAAAAGAAGCTATTAACAAAAATTTGCTTGTAATACAAGACATGACAGCAAGAGTTTATATGCATGTGTTCGGAGAAAAACAAAAAGTTCAGGATAAGGTCGGACCTCTAGAAGATAGTGCTGGAAATATAATATCAGAGGGATTCTTAATGGTAGAAGACCTGACTGAGTATTTTAGTTCGGTGTTTATCAGGGAAGATATTAGTTCACTGCCAGTGGCTAAGTTCAAGGGGGCGGAATCAGACTATTTCGGACAGTTAATTGGAAATGGTAGCTAAGAAAATAAGGGCTGTGCAGGATACTAAATCACCTGGAGTGGATGGGATTCCGCCCAAACTACTATTGGAAATTGTAGAACAGATTAGCAAACCGCTTGCAATAGTTTTAAAGTTGTCATTAGAAGAGGGAGTGGTTCCTTTAGAATGGAAAGAAGAAAACATTATACCGTTATTTTAAAAATGTTCGAGAAACAAATCAAAGACCTATAGACCTGTGAGTTTAACATCGGTGATTTGCCAATTATTAGAAAGACTAATTAAAGATCACTTGGTGGATTCTCCTGTTAAACATAACTTGATAAACCCATCTCAACATGGGTTTCTAAAAGCGAGGTCATAATTAACAAATATGTTATGTTTTTTGGAAGATATCACTAAATGGGTAAACGAGGGATCACCAGTATATATAATCTACTTAGATTTTCAAAAAGCTTTCGACAAATTGCCACATCAAAGATTACTGCTTAAACCAAAGGCCCGTGGCATAGGAAATGGTATAACTAACTGGATAGAAAAATGGCTGATTGATAGAAGACAACGGTTAGTAGTTGATGGGAGGCTTCAAATTGAAAATTAATCTTGAGTAGGGTACCACAGGGATCAGTACTAGGACCTATATTATTCTTAATATATATATAATCTGCTGATTGTGTGGGTGCAAGTACCTGTAGCGTGAATATAATATTACGTTTACAAATAAAATCGACACATATCTCAGAAGGGCGGGATACACATAGATGAAAGGGTTGGACTCTCGATAAGTCAAAGGGTTTCCTTGTCCACCTGCCATCTAGAGTTGCGGATAACCCATTAGATCCCGGCCAATTAAATTGGCATGTGTCCCTGTTCCCCAGGCTGCTGCCACATATCTCAACATTTCTGGGTGCCTGCAGTTATTAAGCTGTATCTTCAAAACTTTTGATTTTCTATAATTGCAAGTTGTGTTTATTTTGATGTCCAGCGAATTATCTTTAAAATGATATGTTGTGACTATGGTGTCGATTGGTTAAATATATGTTGTCATTTATAAGTGACAAACATGGAAAATGTATATTCTGGACAACTATAGGGTGGAATATCATTAATTTTATTGACATCAAATGCATTCTACTGTGTATTTACACTTGCCATGCCTTGCTTAGACATGAAACAATGTAAATCAGTTCACTTTGTATGAATATAGACAGCAAACACAGCTGTATAAGTCTTTTATCTTGGTTGCTGTCATCCTACGTATGGCTTCAGTTCTGTGCAGTGGTGGTATGTAACGAAGTAGTACTTCGTTACTCTACTTGAGTAGATTTTTCATCCTCGCAAGCCAGGGCTGCTTGCCATGCAAAACTAGCCCTGGAAGATCTCCTACGCGAAGTGCGGAAGTTAGGTGAATCAAACTAGTAATTGACTGCGTCACCCGTGAGAACAGCTCAAATACCCGCCCCAATTTGAAGACGGATAAGTGCTTCTACTTCCTAAACATTGCAAGTAACACAAGCCACGGTTGATTGAAATTAGTTTTATTATAACCACCTGACCTGCCGCCAACCACTGATATAGTGAGCGATTTCATAGGCTTGGCTTAAATTCAGAGTTTCGCAAAGCGATCAGCCAGGGGATACTGTTGGCTGGCACTGACGTAATCAGCAGCGCCGACCTTAGTGAGCGAGGATGGTTTTTTTTAGGTAACGGTAGTTTTGCCAAGTACAATTTTCACTAAGTACTTCTACTTGTAACGAAGTAGTTTTATTCATAGTAATGATATTTTTCACTTCGTTACTTTCAGCCTGCTTGGCAAACAATTTTCGTTACAATAATTTCGTTCGTTGACATTTCCGAAAACCAAAGATTACTGTCGGGATAATAGATATTGCGATTTTAGCGCTCCCTAATTTCAGGTCAGTTGCATAGCCTATCGTCCGGCCAGCTGCAGCTGGAGCAGTACTTGGCGAGCAAGAGCCCCGAGCTAACCGTACTGACCGCCTGGCCGAAGATGAAGGCGGTCTTTGTGAAGACGAGCACTGCCCTGCCGCCTGCGAGCGCCTGTTTAGCGCTGCAGGCCGCGTCTTCATACACGCTCGCGCCCGCTGAACGACGGTGTAGTGTCAACGTTTTAGCTGACCGTAGTGATTTGTTTCGCACAACATCCATTGTCTTATTATGATTTATGTTGCACCAAATAAAATTATGCTTTGATTTGTTTCTGTTTTTACTAACATGCACTAGTTGATTGTAATAATTGCTTTTGCACATCGTCGTTTTGATGCACCCTTGTTGCACGGAATGTTATTATGTTGCACCGAATAAATTTATGTTTGACATTTCGTTTTTACTTTCTACTCGATCAAGTAGTATTTTGTGAGATGTAATTGTACTTTCTACTCAAGTAATATTTTGACATGATTACTTTTACTTCTACTCAAGTAGTTTTTGCGCATGACTACATGTACTTCTACTCAGCTACCAAACAAGTAGTTGTATCACCACTGGTTCTGTGTCGCGTCAATATCAGTGTTGACATTGTGATCACTAGCATATTGACACCTGAAACAACCAAATGTCAATAATTAGAACAATTGACAGAGTGTCAGAATATGTTTCCTAATAGTTCATTATAACAAAAGACATAATTTTTATATAGCAACATCTAAACAGCAGTCTCCGTGCCGAAAACCCAACTGACGGTGACCAAACTTTGTACAACGAGACAAACAAAACACACGTCATCCATCTTATCGCTCATTCAGTTGTATTTCAAACATAATGTCAACTTACCTTTAGTTCAGTGTCAGAAATGTTCCATCCAACGAAATAATAGCGCAAACTTCGTCATTAGTAAATAACTACGATGTCCAAGGCGCCGCCACAGGTGATGAACTTCTATCGCGAAAAACTGTTTTTCAATGCAAGCACATGTCGAAAAATACCCAAAATTCATAGCTCAGATAGCAAGGAATCTGCCAGTATTAGTCTCTTAAGTATCCGCAAGATGGGGCTTTATTTTTATCGGACGCTTTCGGGCGCTCTGGAGAGAAAACACCCGGGCACTTTCGGACGCGCGGTGTTTAATGGGTTTTAAATCTGTCGCTACAGCACCAAAACAGTGGCTGCTAACAAAGAAAGAGCACGTTATCTCATTCGAAAGCTGGTTACAGAACTTGATATGTGTGTCTCTCTCTCTCTCTCTCTCTCTCTCTCTCTCTCTCTCTCTCTCTCTCTCTCTCTCTCTCTCTCTCTCTCTCTCTCTCTCTCTCTCTCTCTCTCTCTCTCTCTCTCTCTCTCTCTCTCTCTCTCTCTCTCTCTCTCTCTCTCTCTCTCTCTCGATGCAAATTTTGCTCAGTTCCCAACAGCCCTACAATAGGCTTTGTAAATGTCACTAGTGACTAACGCTGTACCAGAGGCCGCACGCCGTACTGCCGCACAACAAATTGCGAACTTTTGCCCCAGTATTTCTCGAAATTCGATCGTGAAGAACTAAAAATCGCTAGCTAACATTTGGCATGATTCGTCAGCACTTTGGATTTCAATCAACCGGAGCGCATTTCGTTGACTTAACTAACATTCGACTTGAACCAGACGAGCGTCCGGAGGATCTGTTCCAACGGCTTACTACTTTCTTCGAGGACAATCTACTCACCGTGGGTTGTGGCGTTACTCATCATGGAATTGATACATATGTCGATGAAAAAGTGTCGCCGTCGCTTGAGAACACTATTGTTTATCTCTGGTTGCAAATGATCAACTCCGACCTTCCGCTACTCGTCAAGCAAAGATACGGAGCTGTGCTACGCAAGCGATCTTTGGCTTAGCTAAACCAGAAATCTCTGAAGCACTTGCGTCCGTTCAGGACGAACTACGCACCATCGAGGACACTCGGGCTATGCGTATCGGGGGTGGCTTTGGCTATAACTGCAAACCCGTCTCATCTAATAGACGGCAGCCATCCCTCACATGTCGGGTGTTCTGTGCAAAACTGCAGAGCGGACGTCGAGCACTCACAACCTGATCGAATGCCGCTACTTACCTGATAGTGACAAGAAGTCCATGGGCTGGTCAAGGCTCGTGAACAACGATGCATGTGATGAAGACGAGATCAATCTATGTGACGTTACTACTAACTTCTCAGCACGTCACGTACAGTGTGATCTCTCCTCTCGCCGAGTCAATGTAGTACTATCACCTGTGTTGTACACGTTCTACCAACATCACCCTATGGCATTAACCCTTGATACTGGTGTTACGACGAACATGATACGTACGTCTACAGCTCGTTTGTACCATCTACCGATCACACCAGCATCCCAGATGGCTCATCAGGTCGATGGTGTGACCCCTTTGGACGTTATTCGTGAAGTACACTGTTCACTGCAACGTCACCAGGAGTAGCTTTTCGTTTCAACTAGATGCACTGGTTGTCAAGCGGCACGATGTCGACGTTTTGGCAAGAAATCCCTTACTTGCTCGCAACGATATAACTATCCGCCCGTACAAGAAGCAAATCATTATTGGCGATGCTGACATTGTCCATTACGGCACAGAGCGTGACAAAACCTGTGTGCACCTCTGGCAGGCACGGCAGATTGCCTTCGTCCTAGATATAGTGGACCCTGCCTTCCACTCAACCCATGCACCAGCCAGCGTCAGCATCAACGGTACCAAGTTGCACCCCACCGATATCTCCATCGATCCTGACAAACGTCTGAGTAAGGAGATGACAGACAAGTTCAGGGCACTCCACCAGGACTTCGATGACGTGTTCGATGATAAGTCTTCCTTGTACAACGGTGCTAGCGGCAAGTTGCAAGCCTTCGTTAACATGGGCCCCCCGTTGCCCCCACAACGAAAGGGAAGACTCCCCAGTATAACAGATCTACCCTGAACGAGCTCCAGGACAAATTCGACGAGCGTGAGGCTGCCGGCGCCATCAAAGAGTTGGACATTGAGCTCTTGCGGCTTTCTCCAGATGGTGGTCCCATATCAAATGTTACACTCGCGCTTGCCACAGGGAACTTGAACTATTGCATTCGCAGAGATGGGTTATCAGCCCGTGATGTCTGGACACAGAGAGACCAAGTCACGGCTGAGCAGCTACTGATCACAGACAGGCCACTGATCTTAAATTAACACTCGAGAAGATCAACAAATCATACACGCAGCGCCAAGTCAAAAGCCGCATGGACACGACCCACCTCCTGCCATCAGTATCTCCGTTAGCGACCTCATTTACCTAAAAGATGACAGAGGCACATGTAGAGCACGTGATAGATACATTGTTACACAGCTGCTCAACAGTGAGGGGTGGTGCCGACTTAGGAAGTTCACGACGTCGCAGTTCCTTAGCAACACTGACGATGTTCGAATCTCCGATTGTTATAAGGTAACACATGCGATTGCCTCCTATCCCCGAAAGCCCCGTCCGTGGCCAAGATGTGCGCTCTGATTCGTCATCTGACTCGGAGTCAGAGTCGTCTAGACCAGTCAGCCCTGTTCACCATACAGCAACCCCAGAGCAGCCGGTTTTACCTTCTATGCCCGCACTCCCAGAAGCCATTGTTGCCCACCCTACGGTCAACGACCCGGACACATCAGGACCTCCTGGTCTTAGAAGGTCTGGGCGCCCTCACCAACAACCTAGATGGCGGAATAATGACTGGATCTTAGACCATAATGAATGACACGTTGACATATAAGCAACACTAATTACTAGTTGTCTCTACTTCAAGTGTAGAGATAAAGACCTTTACGTTTCCCGTAATTACCTATGCACGTTTTGCTCCTGTTCGCTTGACAATATAGCAACTACTGTTGGCAATGTTCATGTGATTTTACTCTTAGTTGTTAGGCGGAGGAGAAAGAGACTATCACGCCAGTATTCTGCAGTGATTTACCCAGGTTTTCAAAAGTGCAGGGTGCCATTTCAGTAAAAGGGCACATAAAGCGCGGTGAGCAGTGGTTAAAAAGGCACTTGCGACACGCGACTAAATTAAATACATGAGACGTAGTAGCAGTGTACACCTTGTAGTTTAATATCATACTACTTACATACAATATATTACGTACACAGTGTGTACATATATATGTATGTATTATAAAATAGACTCGGGCAAGCATCTGTAGAACAAAACACAATATTCAGCTTTACATAACTTATTAATTTGCGTCAATATGCATAATATTCAATATACACAAATAATATTATACAGGTAATATGTGTGCCAAATTTCTTTGGGGTAGCAAAACATTATATTCAGCATAACATAACATTTTCCCATAACATAACATATTCCCATAGACTAGTATGTAAGCAATATGTATGCAAAATACTGTTGGGCTAGGCTGAATATAAATTGAGATATATTGCATTGCAAATAGTAAAAAGTGTGATGTCCAACATTAAAATAATTGTAGACATGATAATTTGGAAAATTTCATTTTGTTTACAGAAAGTGTCATTTTGTTTACAGAAAAAGTACTCACACATATTAATATTTTTGACAATCAGTCAACAAACAGAAAAGTAACTATTACTAGTTTGAAGCCACTGTTTAATTTAGGCTTTTATTTATTTATTGTTTATCCATTATGTTCAGCTGTTCAGGTGTTTAGCACTTTTGCTAATCGTTTATTTTATCATTGCATTTACTCATACTTTTATATACACAGGTTTATCTATCTACCTATATTATATATATATATATATATATATATATATATACACACATATATACTAGGACATTGCTTCCTAACGTTAGTTATTTTTCTTATTTATTTCTCTTAAGGGCCAATGTCTCAAAAAGTGTACAATTGAAAAAAAAATAGTGTCTTTTGTCTCTCACATCGTCAATTGTAAAGTGAGCCTAACGAAATTGTCACCATATATTGATGTCATTACGTTCTTTCAGGATATGTAAGGTTTGACAGCCTTGTTAATTTTTTAAATGGCATAAATTGGCCGTAAGTTGCCAAAAACGGCCAAAATGACGTGTCCAATTGAAGTTTCCAAAGTTTGAAGTAGTGCCATACAAAAACAGTGCTGTATTTATTTTTTATGAGTTCACTGGGCAAATGGAGTATGTATTGGGAATGTACAGTAAAAAAATGATGTTTAAAAAATTTAAACTAAAAAATGTACACTGCGTTTTCTATAATGACAAATTTTTGCGTGTCCAGCGTCATCGGTTTACACGGGTCAATTACATTAATTTATTATTGTCGTTGTAGGATACCTATACATGTATTCTTTTCCTACATGTTAAGTAAATGATACACACACAAAAATGGGTATAAACCTAAATTCGACGAAAATATAACACGTTCAAGTAAAAAAAATATGGAGTGGCGTTTTAGCGTCATAGATAGAAAAGGCTATCTTCAAAACAATAGGAAACGTACGCCGTTTTTTTTTCGTACATACCAGCAACCACCATGATATAACCCCAACAATGGCAATAGCAATATTCACAATATTTCTTGGTGAAATAAGGATAAAACCGATTTGTGGGATTACCGAGAAAGACTGCTGAGAGCGTATTCTACTTTGATATGTAGGAACTACAGTGATCAGTGCATCCGTGGCGGTCACCTCTATGCTGGTGGGTATTTTTTTGTTTCCTACAATAAATATTTGATGAGTTGTGGTTCTATATGTACGTCTTTCATATGAAATGGTGTAATAGAATAAGGCTAATATGGTACATTAATAAAGGTAACAACACTTATAGCGTTAGTATACTTAACAGCTGTGTTCTAACAAACCAATGAACAATAATTTGATACGTTGATCTGCGGGAAAGTTAATATATGACAATCCTAATGCCTAAGCAACTTGATGACGCTGGACACGCCAATTTAACCAAATGTATATTTATCGGCTGTAGTTGACACTGACAACCTAACTTTTAGTGTAGATGTGTCACGTACATGTTGCTCTTCATATAAAAGAAAACATTTCACATACAATTTAGAAGAACACATTACTACAAATAAACCATACTGACGCTGGACACTTGCTGATTAATGATAAAAATCAACATATCTAAGATTAATTTCCGTTTTAATAATAGCTATTAATATACGTTTGAAGAACAAGACAGGTAGCAAAACAATATAATGCATTTGGGTGATATTAAAAGGTAATTTGAAGAATTATGGCCAATGGGCTTACTCACTCACGGCAGTAAGGCTGGACATACAGCTGTGGGTGTGATCCTGTAACGCTTATCGCTTACATACTACTGTATCCGTTATCTCACGTGATCTGCTCATCTCATTGAATTATTTTCAAAAGCATTTAAGCGTTTCACAAAAACAAAATACAAAATAATTAATATTGCGTTCTACATTTCTAGAATACCCTGTCAACCAAAGAGGCATTATCACGGCAAGCCACGACACGCAAATGTATTGTGCTCAGATCTCGCACCGTTACCGAGATAGAAAGATATCACAAGACCCCCACTTCTTGGCCCATCGTTCCGCTCAGAACCGGGCATATCATGTCTGCGCAAGATACCTCCCAGACCATAAGCTGAGAGCACAGCGAGCTCGCAAAGCTAAAAATGTAAGTAGCGTACGATAACATATTTGTCTTGAGTTTGACTTTTCTTCAAGTAATTGTCTATATTTATTTTAATATTACATGTAAACTTTCTGTTACATATCAATATTTAATGTAGAAGTGATTTATTATGAATGTGTAAAATGTAAATGTTTGCATATAGAGCAAGACATCTGCAGCGGCAACTCCTACAGTGGAAGTTAGGAAATCTAAGAGACTCGACCCATCCCTTCCACCTACTACAAGTGAGGTGCCTACGTCTTCGCAGAGTTTGGCTAACTCAGAATACGTACACTTATCAGGCATTGTGTGTTGTGTTACAAAACTGTAAACCATTACACCATACGATTTATGATACTAACTCTGCAACTCGTTTCAGAAATATGTAACAAGATAATGTACAACTAAGCCAATATTCGCATAAGAGCATAATTTATATTTGGCTGCATGTGTTGCTTTATGTTGTGCATGCTAAATAAGGCAGGTTTCTTCCGTGTAATATATAGGTCACAGTGGAGGATTACTATCGTTTACAAACCAACTGCATGGGCTATGATTATGACAACCGATGTTCTTGTTATGGGCACAACTTTTCAGTGGTCTCACAGACTACCGCCCGCATGGTGATAGATACTTATTTCTGTTACATTATGACACTAACACATATTTGTAAACCGTAATTCCAAAAACATATAATTCCCGGTTTAATATTCATAGTTTATGTTATAAGAACATTGGAATTTGCTGTCTTCTTAACTTAAGTACAACCTGTGTCCTTGTTTGTTTCCTTCAGAGAAACCTTGGTCGTGAAGATGAATTTTCCCTAACTACATTCATAAGTAGCACAAGAATTAGAAGCTGACGTGACAGCTGAAATACCGACTGCTGGAAACCTACCCAGGAAAAGGAGGTCATTTGTCCAAAAGAAGCTAAACGCCTTGAAGGTGAAGACGATGAGGCTGCAAAGACGTATATGGGTTTTGGAGAATCATTTAAAGCGCTCTACTCGTAATCAGAAAGAAAGATCAGGCCAAACAAGAACTGATACGACTCCCATAAACACCGTTTTATACAACGCTGATACGCCGTGCTGACATAATAATGAGGAAGGACGGATTGAACCCTTCGCGAAACAAAGAAGTGAGAAAGGTTCTCGCTGCCCATGAATCACTTGTGATCGAAATGCAAGATATTCCAGTCAAGAAAAGGCAGTCACTCTTCATAGGACGTCACCTGAAGAGAAGTCGGGCAGGAAGCATGGTCGCGAAGTAGTTGCACCTAGACCGACGATACGTTCTCCGCAAGAATGGCTTCGCAGGACAAAATACAGCACAACACTTGAAGGCCAGACGTATGCGGTTACACGTGAAGGAGTTCATGAAGAGACCGGATAAATTTACACTTCTGCCAGGCAAGAAGGATGCCGTGAAAGATGGTACGAAGAAGGTGCAGAAATATACTTTGACTGACTATAAGGAACAATAAGAATTCAATGTAGACATTATTGTTCATGCCGCTGCATGTTTAAAATGGTGTTCGTAGTTGTTTTGTAATTTGTGACGAAGGATAATGATTGTCTTCAATTAAAGCTACATTGCGTGTCCAGCGTCATCAGTATATACCCATTTCTTAGCTCACCGTTTGCTTAGTCTCGATCCCCGGACGCATATGACTGTTGGCACACACACAAAGATAACTGATCAGGGTTACTGATTATGTATCAGTTATAATTCCACACACTTTTCTGAGAGAGCTGCACTAAATGAAAATAGGCCATTCCAAGAAACAACAGAGTACAAAAAACTATCACCAAAGTAGCAACGAAGAAAAATAATGTTTCCAAGTCAAATTTAATCGTCTACCTCTTGATTCTTATTAAATGGTATGTACACTAGATGATCCAAATTTTTTTTCCCATTTACATGTAATTTAAAATGCTCTAATTATAGCCAATATTGCAATTTTTCGTCGATGACGCTGGACACGCGATGAAAATCATGTTTCACTTCAAGTGACTGACATAACAAAAGTAACCCATATTACATTGAACCATTTATGAAAAATATGCCTCAATATATGTACAATGAGACAATATAACTTAATTGTTCAGAATTAAACATTTATTTTTGGACCTGTTAAAACCTAATTGTACAATTTGTGGGACATTGGCCCTTAAATGCGTTTTTTATGCTTCTTAGATAATTGCCGATTTATAAACACCCGTGAACGGGTCATTAGTCCCGGATTTGATGGTGTGTAAATAAAGTATTATTTTGTATTAATGGTACCCCTCTGAATAATTATTATTACAGATAGCTAGCTAGCTACTGCTAAATGCGTTGGCAAAAGCAAAACGCAGGCCGCCAGCAACATTGGCACCTCTGGCTAGTCAACTACACACACGTGATGTCGTGACCTAGAAATGGCACGCCTTGCAATGAGCATGAACGCCTTCATGCGCCGACGGGTCGTTGCATATTGAGGGGGAGCAGGTTCTTTTAACGCACACAATACGCAATTATTCACCAATATTGTTGAGGTGTGTTCTAATAAACGTCGTTAGGTATCATTATATATCGTTACATTAACAAATAAAGAGTGTATCAATAAAACATTATTTTTCTAATCACACGCGAAAGTGTCGCAAATACACTATCGACTGGCGAAGTTTGGCACCTCCTCAGATCAAAACGCATTTTAATATTTTATACACGCATCGCATGCTTAATAATGTAACGAAAAATCTAACGGTAAAATTCTCCCGGCGATCAGACGTTAACTTTTGAAGATACGAACAAAATAAGGAATGCTTGGTGATATGTATAGCCGAGGCGCCACGTGAAAGTCCGTCGCAAACAGGGTGTATTGACTTGCGACGGTCTGCGCCTCCTCAGATCAAAACGAATTTTAATAATTGTTGCACACATCACATAAGTAATAATTTAACGACAAATCTAACGGTAGAAATCTCCCGTCGATCAGAGTTTAACTTTTGAAGATACGAACAAAATAAGGACTGCTTGGCGATATGTATAGTCGAGACGCTTCGCGAAAGTTCGTTGCTCTGGTCTATCCACTTTCGAAGGTCGGTGCCTCTTCAAATCGTATTTTAATATTTTTTTGCACATAAGATTAAGAATTTAACGGCGATCGGGATAGGAGTCGAGATAGGGGCGCTTAAACAATCGAACTGAACGCGTGGAGCGATCGGGATACGGAGTCGGGGCGCGTGCAGACGACCGAGTGTCTGCAAGTGCTCCGATCTCGTAATATAAGGCACCTCTATCTCTATTGCGCCAAGCGCTCAGTTGGACTGTTGAACAATAGAACCGCGCGCGTGGCCCGATCGGGATGCGTTTCGAGATCGGGGCGCTTGCTTGCTTTAAAACTGAATATTCACAATCGTGTAACCGATACTAATATAACAGGGCGTCGTGTAAAAAGGCAGGGCGTTCATTTTGCCTTTTTTGGTACAAGGGCGTCTCTGAAAAAGGGCAGGGCGTAACGCCCTCCAAATTCGACATAGGCAGAACACTGAATTCTGTTATTGTATAGTTGCGATCTGCCCCCAGACATCATCCGGGGCTTTGCCGGTTCACATGTGCCAGATTCAGACAGTAAGGAGGCGGAAGAACGGGTAATTGTGAATAATGTGCTGCGTTGGTACACAATGACTGGCCAAGGTCCGAATATGCACAATGTGTTTGCGAAATGTGTGATGATGGCTAAATAATACAAGTGGATGTGCAGGGGCTCGTTTTGGGCGCATCTTTTCAGCGAGTCAAACATCGGGTTCTGAAACAGCCCATAGATAAAGCAATTTGATTAGAAATACGCTAAATTTTAGCACTTACGTAGTCAGATAAGTAAAAAAGATGATCCGGTAGAAAAAATTAGAATGACAAATGTAAACTTTATGACAAATCTCGCTTAAGGGGACCGTTTTGCACACCGTTCCCCCTACATTCCTGTAGGCGACCAGCCTATTTATATTCATCGCTTACTTCTGTAATAAAAAAGCCTATCCAGCTTCGGGTATCGAGTTCTGATTTACTTTTTGTTCCTAGAGTCAATATTAACATTGAAAGTAGGACATGTTCTATTTCTGCACCAACTCTCTGGAATATGCTCACTCTTAGTGTTAGATCAGTTGAAAGTATTACACATTTTCGCCGTAATTTAAAAACGTACCTTTATAACGTTGTGTATCCTGTTTAGCTCGTTAGCGTGTCAATCCATCCGTTGACGACTTTAATGCGGCTTATCGATTTTGAGATTAACTAACCCTTTTGTTTTGATGCGCCTCTGAACTTGGTTTTCGATTATTTCGGCGCAAAAGAAGTTACCTTATTATTATTATTAGTAGTAGTAGTAGTAGATCTTCCCGACTCCGTCCGCCAGTGTTATTATCTGGAGGTGATGTCCTCTTTCTACGTCGATAATCCTTTGAGCTGAGCTGATTTGGTGATGCCTCCGTGTTAAGCAAGCGAGCTAGTTATCTCACTTCTGTGTAATTTTAATGCATGTTTATTTCATCATTATATATTTAATCATCCTTGATTTGATCATTATTTATCACAAGTAAACTGCTTGAAGACATGGGTCGCCAAGCATGTCGCGCGGCCACATTTCGGGTCGCGATCAAAAAGAACCCCTCATTAGGCCCAACATTTTTGGACAGAACCGAATTAGCACTGGGTTACATCAGTTGAGGAAGCAGCTGTAAAACCGGTAGGGTTTGAAGTCAGTGACACTCACAGAGACATGAGGCAGGCCGACTACCACAGAGGGGAGAGGCAATTAAACTGTGAGACCTCATGCAGAGGAACAGATCACAATTACGACGGACGGCACGACCGCGTAGAGGGAGAAAGACGAAAGACCTGGAGGGATAGGCCCTAAGGCTGCTGAGAGACATAGACAAATGGGAAGAGATACCAATTGGGGAAGTACAGCAATATAAGCAATATATAGTCCGCTTAACTCATTTATATATAAAGCACTACGAGGAGAATGTATATTCATGGAAGAAAAAACGAAACATGAGTTACAATGGCATAGCATAACACTCACGATACTAATCTTCATGTTGTCTTGCTCACCCGCTTTCTGTACTGATCGGAATGCCTTAAGGAGGGGCCCGCATAACCGTTAAGTTTGCGTGACTATGGTGACTTCTATTTGCAAGAAGAAAGTAAACATCGCGATGCATGACCTCTCACACCCTTCACTTTCAACAAATCTGTGTACACCAAACTTGTTATATAGGCAGCTACTACACTTTGTTAACTGTAGCAAATCACCGTGAGTCTTGTTCAGTGGTTCGTAGTAACAAGTGCCAGATAAACACTCGTGTAGGCGTAATCTTTGACCCAGTTCGTTTTCAACAAACACGTGAACATCACGCTTGTAAGTTGTCACATTGGAATTGTTCACACTCGTAGGTCAGACGTCTGTCCCATACGTGTATAAAGCGTGCCTAGGCCTGTTGATCAAGAACACAAGCGTCTCTCCGGTCATGATACAGATCAATATCCCTCTGTTCCCGGTCAGGATACAGATCATTTTTCATCTATCCCAGATCATGATATAGATCATTGTCCTTCTGTTTCCGGGCAGGATATAGATCATTTTTTCCTCTATTCCAGATCAAGATATAGATCATTGTCCCTTGTTCCCGGTTAGGATACAGATCATTGTTCATCTATCCCAGATTATATAGACCATTGTTCTTCTGTTTCTGGGTAAGATATAGATAATTGTTCTTCTATTCCAGATCAAGATATAGATCATTGCCCCTTGTTCCCGGTCAGGATACATATCATTGTTCATCTATCCCAGATCGTGATATAGGTTATTGTACTTCTGTTTCCAGGCAGGATATACATAATTGTTTCTCTATTCCAGATCAAGATATAGATCATTGCCCCTTGTTCCCGGTCAGGATACATATCATTGTTCATCTATCCCAGATCATGATATAGGTTATTGTACTTCTGTTTCCAGGCAGGATATACATAATTGTTTCTCTATTCCAGATCAAGATATAGATCATTGCCCCTTGTTCCCGGTCAGGATACATATCATTGTTCATCTATCCCAGATCATGACATAGGTTATTGTACTTCTGTTTCCAGGCAGGATATACATAATTGTTTCTCTATTCCAGATCAAGATATAGATCATTGGCCCTTGTTCCCGGTCAGGATACATATAATTGTTCATCTATCCCAGATCATGATATAGGTCATTGTACTTCTGTAAACATCGTGATGCATGACCTATCACACCGTTCACGTTTAATAAATCTTATATACCAGACTTGGTATATAGCTACTATGCTTTGCAAATCTCCGTGAGTCTTGTTCAGTGGTTCGTAGTAACAAGTGCCAGATAAACACTCTTGTAGGCATAATCTTTGACCCAGTTCGTTTTCAACAAACACCTGAACATCACGCTTGTAAGTTGTCATATTGGAATTGTTCACACTCGTAGGTCAGACGTCTGTCCCATACGTGTATAAAGCGTGCCTAGGCCTGTTGATCAAGAACACAAGCGTCTCTCCGGTCATGATACAGGTCAGGATACAAATCATTGTTCATATATCCCAGATCGTGATTGAGATCACTGCCCTTCTGTTTCCGGGCAGGATATAGATCATTGTTCCTGTATTCCAGATCAAGATATAGACCATTGCCCCTTGTTCCCGGTCAGGATACATATCATTGTTCATCTATCCCAGATCGTGATTGAGATCACTGCCCTTCTGTTTCCGGGCAGGATATAGATCATTGTTCCTGTATTCCAGATCAAGATATAGACCATTGCCCCTTGTTCCCGGTCAGGATACATATCATTGTTCATCTATCCCAGATCGTGATATAGGTCATTGTACTTCTGTTCCCGGGCAGTATGTAGATCATTGTTCCTCTATTCCAGATCAAGATATAGATCATTGCCTTTGTTCCCGGTCAGGATACAGCCCACTGTCCTTCTGTTCCTGGTCATGATACAGACCATTGTCACTCTGTTTCTGGTCGTGATACATAGCATAGTCCCCCTGTTTTTGGTCATGACACAGATCATTGTTTCTCTCTGTTCCCGCTGGCCGACGCCTTTAAACGCGGGCGTCGAATGATCGCACAACTTTCGCCAACATACCAATTTACACCACCCAAGCATCAGAACATTGTGAATTTGGGGTCTGATCCGGATCCGGATCCTCAGCAGTTGACATACAGAAAAGATATATATACTTTATTGCCATTATTAACATAAACAACATGTCAATTAGGAATGTGACTTGGCGTTAAAATTCACAGTCACATTAAACATACCACGAACATACAAAAAAGACATAAATATAATACAAAAATAAAAATAACTAAGTCTAAAAATGTCAAAAAATATTCATTAAAATGTATAGATTAAGCTACAACTAACACATAAAAGAAATATAAAATACATCTGGCAAAATTAACATTCCATTGTATCTATCAATAACTAATGTCTATATTTAATACCCGATAAGGCATCCACGGCACGGGGAAGGAAACTGTCTCGGAAGCGATTTGTCTTCGCACGGATATTTCTGAATCGCCTGCCTGAAGAGAGTTTTTTGAGTAGATGGAGGCCGGTCAATCGAGTTGACGCCGCGACGCGCGCCGAGCCAGCACTTCTTTCAAGATGGCCTGCGTAGTTGGTTTTGCATTCGATGATACTTCTTTTTTAAAGGAATAGCTAGTGCGTTTGACCGCTTCAGTTCACACTCAAGCATGACAAGTTGATCTATTAACAAACTATTTTCGTCGTAAAACATTCCAAATCAATAGTCGAGATGGTGCTCGAATGTCGCGTATGTTTGTATAATTAGAAAGTTTTTTTAAACGCCCCGATCCCAATTCCCTTCCCTTCCCGATCTCATTTTGTGTGCTACATTATCGCTACGTTATCGCGTGTGTATGCATGTTGATCGGGATGTCTGGACGCTCCACGTATTCTGCATTAATTTTTGATGGCTTGACGAAGCTTTTGCTAGGCAAGAGGTTACGTGATGGCTAAGTGATAATAGATTTATATACAATTAATTTATACGACGAAATGTCAGTTCCGCAACGTTTCCCAGAGAACTCAGCCACGTTTTCGGAGTTGACTGAATAGGTCCATAATACAGTGTTAGGATTGTAGATATTAGATAGGCTCCCCGTGTGATGTGTCCGGTCAACATATCGATATCAAACCCTGGGCGATTAGGATTCTGAAAACATAATTGAAGGCCGATTCCGATTCTAGAATCGAAATCGGTCAATGTGAAAGTACAACAACGATTGCCGGGAATACTAAGAATGATAATGTCTTCTTGATAGAAGTAATGTGGCAACTTTGAGTTTCACTGGTGCATAAACAAGCCTTTGTTATAAATGCATGATTTCAACTGTGCCACCTGAATCGTATGTTGCAGAAATGGCTTTGAGTTTGGACTTGGGTTTTGATTTCGTTAATCGTTTGTAGTCAATTTCGTTGTAGATTTCTGAAATGCATTACTTGAGACACAGCGATTATGGAGAGTAAGTGTTGTCATTACCTTTTTAAACGTATATTGTTTGCACACATGTCATATATAGAGCTTAGACTTATAATTAAATAACACATTGCTTTGTGACTGGTCTGCTGTCATGCAGTTTCTGTCATGCATAAAACGTGTCTGTTCTGTTTGCAGGAATAACGACTGCGGTCCGAAGGTAGTTACACAAACACGCACACACACCACACCACACCCACACACTCACTCGCACACACGCACACTCACTCACTCACACACACACACACACACACACACACACACACACACACACACACACACACACACACACACACACGCACACACACACACACACACACACACACACGCACACACACACACGCACACTCACTCACACACACACACACACACACACATACACACACACACACACACACACACACACACACATACACACACACACACACACACACACACACACACACACACACACACACAACCACAAGAGCCGTGCACATCTGGTTAATTATAAGTATTATTTACTTACGTCTATTTGCTCGCTGGGAGCAAAGGCCATCGACCATGATCCTCCACTGTTGTCGGGTTTATGCAATTTTCTCGAACTATTTTTATGTTTTTCCTCGGTGTATGTCTTATCCATATCCATTTTCATCTTTATTTTGTTTCCTATTGGTAGTTGTTTGGCCCATTCTCATAATGTAGTGTTGGGTACTTTGTCCGACCACTTTAGGTAGGTATATGATTCTGCGCAAGTATTTGTTGATGAAGGTCATAATTTCGGGATATGTTATTTATTAGTTTTTCTGATGTCTAGGGTCTTATTGCTAGAAGAAATTATATTGATTGTGGACTCGAGAAGGTAAGTGCACTATTTCTTTGCCATGCCAAAAATGAAGTTAATATCATACCATATTCGATTGCCTCACATATTAAGCGTATTTTGCGTGACTTTAATAACACACAGCGTCGGAATGGATTAATTGCTTCTAGTTCGTCAAACGTTTGTTGGAGTTCATCTAGCTATGCACGCTCGTACTGAGACAGGCGTCCTTTGCGCTGTGGTGATTATATAGGGCCCATGTTCACAACTGCCTCGAACGACCCAACATTGTCGTTGTGGCCGCGGTAGTTCGGATCGAACACATCGTCGTACTCTTCCACGAGAGTGCGAAATGCAGACCTCTCATTGGCTGATAGCATTATGTTTGGGCCGATTAGAACCCTCAAATGGATTAAACTAACGCACGCTTAGCAGGAACGTGTAAGCTGTTTTAAACAGAAGTGTGAAATATACTTCGCTGTAAAGGACACGAAAGTAGAATAGATGGTTAATCACATACATCTGTACGCTGGTAACGAAGGCCGAAGAATATATAACTCTTGGACACTGACATACAGCGAAAGAGGTGTGGCAGAAGTTTGAAGCACACATCGAGCCTAAGATAAACTTCAGGGTCCAGCGGTTCTACCTACAAAATATTGTCAGGTGGAAGGAAAGTCAATCGATGACTACGTCACCAGATGCAAACTGCAGGCTTTAAAACGCAAATTTAGTCAAGTCGAGTCAGAAGAATGACTCATTGAACAGTTGATCATAGGCACAAGACTTCCTGAGTTAAAGAAAGAGGTCTTAGGGCACACTGACAAACTGATATTAGAACAGGCGTTAAACATCGGGCGCACAACAAACGCGACTATAAATCACATGACGCAGCTTCAATGCGTGCAAACAGGTCACACGAGTGTGCATTACGTCACGACAACCAAAACTGTCACTACTGTGGTGGGTCGCATCGCAGAGAAGATAGATGTCCAGCCTACGGATCGACATGGAGACAGTGCGGTGGTAGAAACCATTGACAAGCAGTGTGCAAGAAGCCCGCTAATCAAACCCCAGAGAGGAAGAGAACGTCAACAATGGAGATTGCGATCCAAGTCCCGCCATGAGGGACAATCGGTGCAACGGGGGAAAGATGGTCCAACTTATATACGAGAACGCAAACAAGACGTTCACGCAGTTTAACGAGTGTATGCTGAGCCACAAGACAATTCGAGCATCTCAACTTCGCGACACTGTCAATGTCGGCCGATGATGATACTAGAGTCGACACCACAGATGAATTCTTCGCTAAAATCGACATACAATTGGCTAACAAACGTCAGGGTCACACAGCCGACCTACAGGTGAAGGTCGACAAGGGTGCGCAGGGCAATATACTGCCTTTAAGAATCTACAAGAAGGTGTTCCCAGAGTTGATAACTGGAGTTGATACCCGACCCGTGATGCACTGACATTAAGAGCGAACTCTACGATATCAGCACACAATGGTGTAAGAATACCGCAGTACGTATTACTAACATTACCATGTTTCTATAATAAGAGCGACTGAGTGGATGCCGAGTTCTTCGTTGCAGATTCAGACGGGCCGGCGATCTTGGTGTTGCCAAATTCTCGTTAGATGAGGCTTGTCACTCTACACTGTGCGATAGAGAAAGGTACAGTCGGTCAGGAAGTCGATCCCATTGGGTCAACGCAAACACTGAAGAAGATGTACCCAGACCGATTCGACACGTTGGGAAACTTCCCAGGCACCTACCATATCGTCACAGATCCAGACGTGCAGCCGGTGATCCACGCACCGCGTAAGTGCCGTATTCAATTGAAAGATGAACTACAGTCTGCATTCGATCAGATGGTGAGAGATAATGTCATCAGGCGAGTCACAGAACTGACAGTCTGGCTCTCGAGTCTGGCATTCTCGCGTAAGAAAGACGGCACACTGAGGATATGCCTGGACCCTAAGGAACTCAACCGAGCGATAAAACGGTGTCATCACAACACGCCAACGTTGGAGGAGATTACCCACAAGTTCGCAGGCGCAACGCACTTCTCAAAGCTAGACGTAAATAATGGCTACTGGTAAGTGACACTAGACAGACAGTGCAGCCTACTGGCGACATTCAACAGTCCTTTTGGGAGGTACTGTTTCCTAAGGATGCAATTCGGGCTCGTTATGTCACAAGACGTATTCCAGCAAAAGATGGACATGATACTCGAGAACTGCCCCGGGACAGTGGGCATTGCGGATGGTGTCGCCGTGTCGGACGCAGTGAGGCGGAACGTGACGCTACCCTACACAACTTGATGAAGATGTTACGCGAGCATGGCTTGGTGTTCAACAGCAAGAAGTGTCTGGTGAAAGCGCCGCAGATAAGTAAATGGTTGCAGCTAGTGGCATCAAGAAGTCTTCGGGAGGGCCGAGTCATCTATATGTGCAGAGACGACACTTGCGCACATTGACCGCGAGATGGACTCTAAGATACAAGTAGATGCGTCATTAGTGGGAGCTGGGTTTTTTTGCAGGAAGGAAGATCGATAGCGTATGCTTCCAACGGTTCCACAGATGCAGAGAAAAAATACGCAAACATTGAGAGATAACTACTCGCAGTCGTATTTGGTGCCGACCGATTCCGCACATACGTGTATGGCAAACGCTGCAGAGTTGAGAGCGATCACAGGCCGTTAGAGATGGTTCAGCTGATGAACCTGATCGCAGCGCCACCAAGATTGCACAGGATGTTGTTGAGAATTCAGCAGTACGACGTGACGAAAAATATCGGCCAGGAAAGGAGATGCTCCTGGCAGATGGGTTGTCGAGAATTCCAAACCCACAAATTACAGAGGAAATCGACCTCGATGTCATGGTCAGTATGGTGCTATTCTCGAACAACAAGATTCAACAACTCAGAAGTGAGACGAGGAGCGACGCAGTACTCTACAACCTGCAGGACATCGTCATCAACGGAAGGCCGAAGAAACGTGACGACATCTCGAAACAGTTGCGACCATACTGGTGTTATCGTGATGAACTCTCGGGAGACAATGGTGTCATCCAGAGAGGCGAGCGAGTCCTAATACCAAAGAGTATCCAGGCAGACGTGCTACAGCAAGTACATGCAGGACACCAGGGCATAGAGAAATGCAAGCTACGAGCGAAATCCTGTGTTTACTGGAACGGCATCCACAACGACCTAGAAGAAATAGTGAAGCGGTGTGCAACCTGTCAAGAAAACTTCCGAAACTTCGCAGAGTCATGGGAATTTGAACGCGTTACAAGTTCCCCCACACTACTCACAGTCAAACGGATTTGTCGAGAGGAGTATCCAGACGGTAAAACGCACTCTGATGAAGGCGAAGGAAAGTAACACGGATCCAAGGTAGGCGATGCTATGTTTACGATCTTACCTTCTTGACAACCATCTACCGTCACCGAGCGAATTTCTGTACGCACGGAAGCTGATGGGAGATTTACCCATGCAGATTCGTAACCCATAGACGCGTCGTGATGAGATCCTGAACAGACTCAAGGAGCGCCAGGATCCACAGAAAGCATACCACGACACGTATGCGCACAACTTAACGACATTGATGGAAGGACAACCGATACGTACACAGGGTCAGGTTTCTGGCCGATGGAACGAGGCAACCATGAAGAAAAGGTGTGAAGAACCACGTTCGTATCTGATCGAGTCGCCAAACGGTAATATCCTTAGGCGCAACCGCAGGGAGATACAAGAGACGCCACCTGCGAGACGAGCTACCCACAGCTGCAGGCGGAGACTACACATCGCATGCACAGCCAGCGTACCAGCAACTGACAGCACCGCAGCAGCATGATAGTCACACAAGTGCGAGAAGAACTGCAACTGACGAAACCAAAGAGACGACGCAGAATGCTCAGCACACGCAGTCAGGCAGAACTGTGTTGAAGTCTCATAGACTTGATCTATAAGTCCTGGCAGCAGGCGTTGATCAGTGTTCTACTGACTGTGTTATATTGATACAGACTGTGTTGTATTAGTTACCGAGATGATTAGTCGTAGTTGTTGTTTCTCGTTCTTATATCTGTTGAATAACTTACATAACTTTATTGGAAAAAGTGGGATGTAGTGTATGATACCATATCGCTGGAGGATGCCTACCGGTGTGTTAGCATTTTGTTGTGATTCGGTCTGTGATGATGTAGCAAGCACGTCATGTACTTGTGTGAGCACGACGCTTCGTATTACCAATAAACTACTTCACCTCAGCAGTGCCTCGATGTATCACAAACACATCACAGAAGATGAAGACAAAATGTCGTAGTCCTGATCTGGTTGCAGCTAATCCGTTCAGATTTGCCGAAACTCGTCAAACAGAGATATATTGTCCCGAATTATGTACTCGCGCATTAGCATCAATGAAACCTGAAATTTTACAGGCGTTAACATCTTTGCTAGACGAAATTAGATCTTCAGAAGACTCCAGAGTTATGCGAACGTCAACAATTTGTTCACAAGTCAAACCTTCAATGCCAAGACGTACGCCAGGCCCACGTGCATAACCCCGAAGTTCAACAAACACCTAGATAAACAAGCTGGACGGAGCAACGTTCGTAATTTTCTGAGCGAATGCACACAATTATCAGAAGAAGACCGTCGCTATATGGCCAAAGTACGACATGTTATCGACATACTTGACGATGAAGACGAACACAACTCCATAGAACCTGAGGAGACCAACACCGAAATCATCGATTATGAAATCCCAACAGCGCAAACAAATCGAGATTCGACAGTCACTATTTAAAAGTGTTCTACGGTCACCACACAGCCCGTATAACCATTGACAGCGAGGATACTGGAGACATGATTCGCCTTGCAACAGCACATAAACTGGGTTGCGTGATACAGACATCATCACAGTCAGACGGACCGTCACCTTTAACCATAGTAGGCGAAACTACTATCGAACTGACACGCGACGACAACATATTCACGTTCAACAGCCTAGTCGTTGAGAACATAGACGTCGAAATCCTTGCTGGCACACCCTTCAGGGGGCGAATGACATAACAATACGCCCCGCTAAACACCTCATCACATTGTCCAGCGTACGGATCAACACACCCTTCGCTGAACAGACACGCCGTTAGACGCTCTCATGTGTTAGAAGCACTGCCCATCAATACCACAGTCCTGCCCGGCGAGTTTATTGAAGTGACTCTACCTAAACACGTGTGTTTCTCCGATGCAACATTCGCACTCGAACCACGCATTTACACGCCCATCAGTAAACACACATGTGAATCCGACGAATGGCCACAACCAACCATCGTCGCCAGCATCGCGGGTAAAATCCGCATCGCCAAACTTACAAATACCGTACGCATCCTCAGAAGAAACGAACATTCCTGTCAAA
Source organism: Escarpia spicata (assembly GCA_963995525.1). Taxonomy (NCBI): domain Eukaryota; kingdom Metazoa; phylum Annelida; class Polychaeta; order Sabellida; family Siboglinidae; genus Escarpia; species Escarpia spicata. The sequence goes on from OZ023206.1 coordinate 36,835,165, forward strand.
TTCGCGAAGTATTTGCACCAGATGTCGCCACAGATACACTTCCCGCCAAAACCGCCGTCGTTGAGAATGTACAATCTCGCATCATCAATGCCAAGTCGACTAAGCACTCCGCTACGATCGAAATCGACTAAAACAAAATGCTGTCAGCTATTGAGAGGTTTGAATTTCGCACTCTCGTTGAAGAGTACAACGATGTTGGGCCGTTCGAGGCAGTTGTAAACATGAGCCCTGTACAACAACCACAGCGCAGAGGACGCCTGCCACAGTACGCGCGGGCACAACTCGTTGAACTCCAACACTAGTTTGACGAACGAACACACCCATTGCTTCTAGTTCGTCCGTCCGGAAGACGCCCTCATTACTGTCAAATATCTCAACCCATCATTTCTAATCCAGAAACACAACGGAAAATACAGGCTGGTAACGGCATTCACAGACGTTGGTCGTTACAGCAAGTCACAACTCGCTCTCATGCATTGCCTGACGTAGACAGCACCCTACAGAAAATCGCACAGTGGAAATACTTAGCGACCACCGACCTATTTAACGCATTCTACCAAATCCCACTGTCGCGCGACTCCATGAAGTATTGCGGCGTCGTTACCCCATTACGCGGGGTACGCGTGTACGCTCGATCCGCAATAGGAATGCCTGGTTCCGAAACCGCGCTAGAGGAACTCATGTGTCGAGTATTAGGAGATCTTCTCGAAGAAGGCGTAATTCCAAAGCTTACTGACGACATTTACTGCTGGGGAAATACCATCGCAGAACTCCAACGAAACTTCAAAAGATTACTATAGTGTCTCGCCAACAGCTGTCTCCGTTAATCCGCCACAAAGACGACCATCCAGGCCAGCCCACACCGCATCACCATGCTAGCCAGTTGCGACACGCCCGTTATATTGAAAGCCATCCGCTCATTCGTCGGAGCATACAAGATGGTGGCACGAGTCGTCCCCGGATGTTCGACACTACGTGCTCCTCTTGACAGCGTGACAGTCGGACGCCAGTCGAACGACCATACAGAGTGGACAGACACGCTACACAAAGCGTTCAAACGCCCACAGATGAGTTGTGGATCGTAATCGCCGCATCAGTAAAACAGTGCGGTATAGGGGCTGCAATATATGTCATGCAGAAAGGGAAACTGAAACTTGCAAGCTTCTTCAGCGCCAAATTACGCGGACGCCAGGTCACATGGCCACCATGTGAAATAGAAGCACTGTCAATCGCTGCCGCCGTCAAGAATTTCAGCCCCTACATAATTATAATACAATTAAATCACAAGACGTGTATCCTTATTGACAGCAAGCCATGGGCACAAGCACACAAGAAACTGTGCCACGGAGAATGATCAGTCAGTCCGCGTATTTCAATACTCTTGTCGGTTGTCAGCAGATATCAGGCATCTATTCGACACCTAGCTGAGTCAGCTAACATTCCATCCGACTTCGCGAGTCGCAACGCACCCACGTGTACCGATCAACACTGTCAAATCTGCACATTTGTCAGAAGAATGGAATACTCTGTCCAATATGTAATATCCGACAAAGCTGTACTTCCGTTCACTAGCATATCGGCGTGGCTCGGTATTCAAAGATAATGTCTGGACTTGTGCCGTACACATGCACATCTCACGCAATGGACGCGACCGTTAAAGAAATTAACAAACGCTAAAGATGTCAAACGCTTCCTCAATGTCGCAACTGTTGCCCGAGATGGCCTCTTAGTCGTACGCCAAGCAGTTGTCACCAATGCGCATCACTGCGTAACGTCCAGTACACAACGATACCTTAATCGACGAATTACATCCCAGAAGTCGTAGGAATTTCCTACGCTGCTGATGTCATCAAGCGGGAGCGACAGTTGATCTTGGTATTGCGAGAATGTACGGAAGCCTGTTGGTTCCACCAGAATAAAACTTTCTATCTCGTAATTGCGTAATCTTCTACACCTCGACTACTGATGGATTTCACTACCTCACCATTGGTGATGCCTCCAACAACCAGGAGTGTACACGCTGTGTGTGCTTCCGGCCACTGGGATGCACGACTAATCACACATTCACAAAGAAAGATCACTAGTGATTGCTTGTTGGATGGAACATTGAAGAAACTTTTCCACCAGTCATCTGGTACTACTTGCAAGCAGATGTTGATCCTGCGCGGCGGTCCCATTCAGCAGTTTTCACAGAGTTGTCGTCATCATATCTATCAAACACTTCCACAACTGTGTCAGCTCTCTGAAATCCTGTCAGAAGTTACCTGAAGTATGCTACCGCTAATGCATCAAACGAATTGAATTGATCCCCCGCCATCATTTGAATGACAGCGGTGGCATCCCTAATATACCCTGTGGTGTTTTGTGGTAGTTCAGATACTCTCTCGCCTTGAGCTTCTAGTTGATGGCCCGGTTCCGCTTTGATAGTTTTCCGCATTGTACAATCAGCATGCAAAATGGCCATCGGCACTGGCCCTATCGGGTGGCCGAGAACGGTGGCCATAGAAACATCATCTCTGCACCTCGCCGACGACAGGCCTCTGCGGAACACAATCACCTCCCTTGCCACACTTGAACTTGGTCTTTTTTGCCATGTCAACAAATGTTTTCAGGCCTGACTTGCTGATGGGGCTTTAGACGCTGCATGTTTCACCTGATTCAAGTGCGCCATGCACAAATCTCTCCAGCTTCTCCTCCCAAGCACCTACGATGTTGAGGAGCGAATGTTGCACGCAGCCCCGTAGATAAGTTGATGTGTACATCTGGGTGAGATTCAGGCTCGAACGGATTGGTCATGTTGTTAACAGCATGGTTGGTCAGAGGTCTCATATGCTCTTCATCCCTCTTCAGTGTGGATGCCAGTACCTCTTTGTCCTTCAGTACTTGTGGACAAACCACTCCTTTCTCGTATTGCTTTAGTATATTCACTCATGATATGCCTCGTCAATGTCCACCAGATGAGTGCTGGCTTCTCTCTAGTTAGTCCGACTATACCACTGCTTCCCATTGCATCTTTGATGACTGTTTTCCCTATGCCCATGTCGCTCCAGATCCCATTGGAACTATCTCTTGAATCAAACTGTAGACTGCAGTGTCATAATAAGGACACCGTATTGTAACAGTTGACGACGGTGTCCTTGCTTTTGATTAGGTTTACTCAGGTAGGATGAAAGACATGTTGAGAGGTATACGGCATCCTTAGTTATCAAGTCCTCCTCCTCCGATACTGCGCGTATCATGTTCTCGTCTCCTCTTTGACATGCAGCCTTCTTAAGGCTGGTTGCCCGTTCAGATGTTTCAATTTTATGCAACTTGTTGTCTTTCCTGCGTGATTTCTTTGAAGACACTATGCAGACAGACCAATCTGTCGAACCAGTGCCTTTCTCGTTGCCACACTAGGTATACGTGATACTGGTTGTTGATAATTAGTGTAATTTGTTGTTTCTTGTTTGGACAATAGCCTAGTGTGATCCAGATTTGACTTGGTTATGTACGTTTTGAAGCAACTCCTGTGAAATAGTATCTGTGGCATATCTTCAAGGCTAGGCAATGCATCTATTAGACGATGATATGGGCAATCTCTCCTTTTTCTGCTGCAACCAACAATGATTTATGCCCAGTACACGTTGTTTTGACAGTTTTAAATTTATAAAAAATTCCTGACAAATGACGCATTTTGAGAGGTTAATTGAGAGACGTCTTCTCTTTCTCGTTAGCTTTATGGGGCTAGATTCCATTGCAAATGTTCAGCCCTTTTGAAATAAAACTGGTAATGTCAGGCACTCTGCCTCCTTTTATTGAATGAAGACGAACGTAACGTACAATGGGTTCAAAAGGAATTCGCAATATAATAAACTTAAATTAGATGATAATTTACCTTTATTAAATGTGTACATTTATGATAGATTTATAGCCAGGATGCCACGTATTTAACAAAGATGCATCTGTCCCAATTCTTCACACTTAGCGACATTGCTATTATCGCTCACGGCAGTCAACGATAAAGGTTGATTTATTCAATACTTATTTTGTTACATGACATGCATTGTTGCATGCTATTATTTTATGCAGGCACTTATTGTTGAAATAACCGTTTCTTTATAAGACTTGTTAATTAAGATTAGTCAAAATAAAACTTACCAACTCAAGACTAACTCGAGCACAAATAGGAGAAAACTAGCCCCCGATAGCGAGATTTTTTATAGCATGTGGATCAGCTCGTACTTATTATGCTTCATAGAATGTGCAATTTTAAAAAAGATATCGCGAACAATTTGTCTTAACATTTGCAGAATAGCACAATTTCGAAAATTCATAATTTGACAGTGACCTTGTTCAACCTTTGCTCCACACATACAGCACCAGTTGATAGCTCCGTGCCATACCTCATTTTGACGAGGATACAATGCGGTTTACAATGGTGTATGAAGAGGTATTGTGCATTTAGGCAAATAGAGACGCAACCATTGGAAACCTAGGCCTACACCGATTGTGGAATGGTGCAATTTTGAACAGTCACCATTTGATAGTAACCTTGTTTGACATTCACTACACACATAATGTTCCATTTAATAGCTATACGTTATACTCATTGTAACGAGATGACAGTAAGCTTTCCAACGGAATGTGAAATGGACATCAATAAGTAGGAAACGTAGCTCCACAACCATTAAGATTTTGTCAAGCTTGCGGGATGGCGCAATTTCTAACATTCATCAATTGACGGTGACCCTGTTTGAACGCCGCTCCACACAAACTGCTCCACCTCACAACGCCATGTCACACCGCATTTTGACAGGGAGAAATTGTCCTTTCATACAGTGTACGATTTGTCCGTAGTCGTGAAGCAGAAACACAGTCAGTGTAACTTTATGATGTTTGCGGCATTGTAAACGTTCGAATATTCGTCATTTGATGGGTGGGTAACCTTGTTTGACCTTGTCGTCATTCTTATCATTCCTGGATACAACATCATATCGTACTATGTTTTGAAGGTGAGACAATACGCTTTCCAAGAATATATTACATGGCCATTTTATAGTTAAATAAAGTAGCTAAATAGCCATTGCAATAATAAGAAGTTTTCGGAAGCGTCCAATTTATAAAATTGATCGTTTGATGATGACCTTGGATTCACGTTTACTGCACCACTTGGCAACTCTACGACATGCCTAATTATGACGGGGAATTGCAGGGCTTTCCAATGATATAACATTTGGGTGTGTGAAGGGGCGCCTTTTAAATCGGTCTGTTAGGTGGTTCTACCGCTCACCTATATGCGACGGTTGATGGCCAGAACACCGTGAATGTCCATGTAACTTAACCCTATGTGGAAGTACAGAGCAGCCGCAACGTCACGATCCACGGCTTCCAACACCAGTTCTGATATATCCCCCGCTACCCGCACGTGTACGGTTGATATAATTAAGTGGATGCCGTATAATTATTACTTGCTCCGCATTTGATTGGTTGAAAAAGCGTTCCATTTCCGGTTCTCTACTATCTCCTAATTACGAGATAGAAAGTTTTATTCTGGTGGCACCAACAGGCTTCCGAAAGAATGCGTAACTTCGTACACCGTGACTTGCAACACCGAAAATGAACGCGGCGAGACTCTACGAGACGCGTTGATAATGCTCTGCGTAGGAATGAGACCGCTCAATGGCCCTCCCACAGTCGTACGGACTGACCCACCGCCAGGATTCGCCTCACTCGTCGACGACGAACTTCTCTCCCGATATCGCATGACAGTCGAGCTGGGACGCGTGAAGAACCCGAATAAAAACCCAGTGGCGGAACTCGAGGTTGGAATTCTCCAGCAACAACCTAGTGGCGGACGTCGCAACTCTTAATTCCCGTGTCCGCAACCGGGGTTTATCTGCTCGTGAGATGTGGACTCAGCGTGACCAGTACACCAGCGAACAGATGCCAGTGTCTGATCACAACCTCATTCTGGAACAACAAAAGCTACGCGACGCCAATCACAGGCACAGCGAGCTATCAAAGAGCGATTGAATGCCAAACTCAAACTCAAACCCATTAATTTGGTGATCGGAGATATACATGCCGACCGAAATAAAGCACGCGCTCGAAACAGATACTTGGTTGTAAGTGTTGACGGTATTTGGATTAATATCCTTAAGTTCATCGGTAAGAGCTACGTCATACTGGGTGAAGTGATTTGTGTGTTACCGCGTCCCTGCCGAAAAAAAACACTCGTGTCGCCGCTGTTCGACATACACGAGTCGGTTCAAGACCCACCCGACGTTCCAGACCCTATGCCACCGCCAAGCGTACCAGTACAGTTGTCCGAACGTCAGCCACAGATCGATGAACTCCCCGATGTAGATGAACCCCGTGAGATACCCGACACACCAGTGAGCGATGGTGTTCAACCTCGACGATCTACTAGAGAGCGACGGTTCCCAAAATATTTAAGCGATTACGTTACATAGAAAATTAACAAACGGACACGGAGAAAATAAATCACACCAACACGTTTTGTTATGACTAGACAGCTACGCCGCCTAGCGATCAAAGGGACCAGCCGAGGAAAAGCCTTGAGTTGATTCTCCCCGCCATGTTCAATTGACGGTTTGACGGCTGGCTGCGTGACTTCGCCAGGGAGATAGTCTGGATCAGAATCGCGTTTTGACTGCTCGCTGCCAGTTAGCACGTCTATCCCCCAGAATGTTTATATATTATGTATGTTTTCGATAACGAAATAGTGCCCGAAATAGTATTATATACAAAACATAACATGAATATTAAACTAAATGAACACAAACAAAAGTTTCGAGTACTCTGCGGGATTTGAACCGAATAGCCTACACTGAGCTGCTCGACACGCTACCGACTTAGCCACCAAGACCAGAACGTTTTGGTTGTACTTTAGCGACTACATATATTAGTTAGCAGTCCGATCGTTGCGCGAAACATTGGTTGCACTTTGCTTAGTTCAATGTGTCCTTGTTTGGTATTTATATAATGCTTATTCACACTTAGTCTTTTGTTTCTGCTCGAGCTTAAGCAAAGAACGTCAATACGGTGTCTTTGACAGCCACGAGAGCTGCCATTTAGTGAATATTCATGTGATTAAAAGGCACTAAACTACGAAAAAAGGTTTAATGTCGGTTTATTTTGTGCGTGATACCTTTCAATATAAGTTTGATGTTGAATAGTTGTTATAGTATAGTATGGATGAATGAATGAATGAATGAAATGAAATTTATTAGACCAATAACTACAAGTACACATTATAATAGAGTATATACAATAAGTCAGGAGATTCCCGTTAAGGCATTTAAATGAAAATGCATCGAACATTGTTTAATCAAAATACGTCCAGTAGCTGTCATATATCTTTGCTATGCTGAATTTGATGTTTCTTTTGGCGAATTTGTGATTTACTCTAGAGATGAATACATTTGTGTATGCCTAGTAGCATGTTGATGGCGCTGAATATTGAATAAGAGTAGGTTTTTAATTGAAATAATATTATCTGATAAAAGTGTATTCTTATTTAATTTGTTATTTCATAGTTTGCCTGAGAGCCAATCATCGTCTCTACTCGAATCTAGGGTAAAGCCCCCTACCAGTAATATTGGCAGGACCTTAATAATCCAGGCCGTAGTGATAGGACAATGCTGCCACCTAATGGCGCCTGGATAATCGAAGCTAGACAAACAGTGGCGCCACGTCACGGAGCTCGAGGCTAATGCGTTGGCGCATCAAATTCTCTATTTTCGCCCCCGTACAACAACTTTGTAATAATCGGTGTTATTGTTATTGTCGTTTTGCAATCTCTCATATGATACGTGGAACGAATATAGACCAATGAAATGGAAGAGGTACGGTACTTGTTACTTACGTGTTATTCACACTTTCAATCAGGAAGGTGTTGCAAAACCAGAGTTTATCTCGCATTTTCGCGCATTATCGCCGAGGGCTTAGCTTAGCTTCGCTAGCGACACTGACTCGATAGGCGACACCGTCACCAGTCTAGATCAGCTAGACAAATGTACTTCTTGAGTATGCTATGACCTGTAGGTATAACTTATGAGTATAACATCGCTGTCAACTACCACTGGCACTGTCACAAACTGCGTGATGACACGGTGTCAGAAATTCAAATGGCGTAGCCGTAGTCATTACTAGAGTCTAGACACATCTTCGACTAACTGACACGACCCCGGGACCGGCACAGTCTAAATCCCTAATCTGTAAATGTAATCATCTTTAGCAATATCATTTGCAGTGTCACTGACACTGTGTGTATCATAAATAATGTTTGACAGCAAGTTTCAATACAGAAGTGAGCAGTTGCAAAACCAATCCAGTGGTTTCTTGTTTGCTTCCTTGTCATTGGTACTATTAATACTAATAGTAGTGGATTATAGCTTTTTTTAATTTGTATGATTCTTATTGATATATAAAGTTAAATATATATAAAGTAAATGACACACTTCAGGGCTTGACATTAACTCCCATAAAGCATTTGTCCAGTATCTGTATATTACGTTGACCAATCAATCTTGATCATTAGACAACGGTTGGTTTATTGTTGGAGGAAACAAAAGGAAAAGAAGGAAAAGGAAATTTCAAAAGACCAAAAGTATGAGAGAAGAGAGAAAAGATAAATAAAATTAGTCAGTAATCAGTAGGACAGGTACTAATTCATGTTTACTAATTCATGTTTACTTGTCCCAACAGAAATTTACTTGTCCCACCAAAAAATTGCGCCAATGTTATTGCCATAACTGGCTCTGAGGTTGTACTTTCCAAATTACTTGGCAGGCAGTATACCTTCAACATAGTTAGTATAGTCTTAAGAACATTATATTGATTAAAAAATGAAAAACTAGGAACAGACTGCCTCCTTGTAACTAATTAAAATGCAAAGTTAAGTTATCATTTTACTGAACACAGTGTTATATCAACACTACATACAACGTTCTGAATTATTATCTCTGCTAGTAATACAAAATATTGTTTGTAATACAATTTCAGAAATAGTTATGTAATTGGACCTAGCCATGCACGCTACCTGGTAGTTTTGTTGATATTTACATCCACAACAGTTATTTAAGCAATTGAATGCTTTTATGAAATTATACACATTTATTTTGAATGTATGTATGTCCATACAGTACTCACATAGGGAACACTCTCCTCTATATATTATGACAGGTTTTATGATGAACTTTGTATAGGCACACTTTATTTCACAGTTTAAACTGTGACTAAAGCAATTTATCTAGTCGCAGGGGTTAAGATTATACTTGCAAATGCTACGAGGTAGTAGCAACTTCAAGCCCTGTTAATATTGTGACTCGATCAACTTGTCCCATCGGACAAGTGTCCTGGACAATGTACTTGACCGACATTGGTAATTACTTGTCCCGGACAAGCGTTGATGTCAAGCCCTGCACTTATGCATTCTATGCCCATTTGTAAGGAATATGCTATATGCAGGGGTCGAAATTAAGAAATTTAACCAACTCGCCAGAGGGACTAGTAATCTTAATGTGTTACTCATCCCTATGAAAAATCACTAGTCCCCATTTTTTGTGGACTTCGTAAAAATGCGACCTTTTTATGCAAATTTGTATGTTGACCTGCAATGTTCCTTAAACATAAAATGAACAAATAAATAAAAATTTCATAATTGACGATGCAACATAATTATTTTATTCAATTAATACTAAATCAGATCTCAAGGTTCTGGACGTTGTCATCAGAGTCATCATCAATGTCACATATGTCAGTGATGATGATGTCACTCCGGTCAGCGGCACTGCCAAGCCCAAAACCAGCGTGAGCGGCAACGTCAGCGCACAAACTTTTGTATTTGAGCCATGAGGCATGAGAATTTTTTTAGCCAGTGCGGCTGAAATTCTCGCTTCCTCTCACAGGCATCATACCTATGCTTATGTGCAACTTTATCATCAGTGCTCAGTTTCCTTTTGGGGGGTTGGACCCCTTTTATGAAATTCCACATGATTTCGAAAGGAAATGCAGAAGATCGATGGGTAAAAGTTAGTACTGTTCAATTTACGATATTTGTACCCATGTACAATGTTGCAACGTGTAGTGGCTGCTCGTTTACGAAATCGGGTATATCGGGAACGAAGATTTTACATTTCATTTTTCGATACAATGTTTTACGTTTATGTCTGTAAGGTTACTCATCCCCAGGAATTTCTACTCGCCTCGGGCGAGAGAGCAAGCAATAAGTTCTGTCCCTGGCTATATGCCTGTAAGTCCGTCAAATTTAAGAAAATTAATCAGAGTTTTGGATCAATTGTAATGTAAATTGTAAGAGTTGCCATTATGAATGTAGGGTGCATACTGGACATCATACTAGCATAGTTACACTTCCCCTGGTACCATCTGTTCGCTGCAAGACATACCTGTCTTTCTTTGTTCACCCTCAGACATGCTGTTTTACTGTGTTTAAATCATTGATCGCTATTTTTTTGACTTTGTATATATGTGAATATCTTAATTTGCACCCTTCTCTGCAGCCATTACAGATCTCTATTCGCAACATAAACCCACATATTGTGTGTTCATTATGTGCTGGTTACTTCATAGACGCCACAACCATCATGGAATGTCTTCATACATGTGAGTAATACTGCCACTGTTAATTATTATATATCAGGGTTGGGGTCAATTATAATTGTGATTCGTAATTATGTCATTGATTACAATTACGGTGTAATTGTAATCATAATCGTAATATTTGACAGTATCATAATTGTAACTGTAACTGATTTTGTGTGTGTTGTAATTGGCCATTGTAATTGCCTTAATTGTTCAATTACAATTCAATTACTTTCCCATAGTTTCTCCAATTGTGGGTGAAACTCCCAGAACTGTTTTTTTATATTTCATTATGAAAACCAAGGCTGTTTCCCTCTGAAATCATCTTCCCTCTCATACTCCCCATTTTTGGGGTGATATAGTCAGACAGTGACTCTTTCTGGTGAATATGGGCAGATAACAGCTGTCTGCCTGCCTTGGTACAGTCATGTTGCATAATGCATTTGGCAGTGTCTTTCCAAACAATCAATCACCCATGGACAGGCACAGTGCCAACTAGTCTTTATTTGCCTTATTGACTGGGTACATTGGAAGCACTGATAGAGAGATAAAACATAGTTTCTCTTCCATTGGGGAGGCCTATAGAGCTAAGCCATTGAAGCACTAGCTCTAGCAGTAGCAGGCTTCAGCAGTTAACAAGTGTTGAGTAGGAGGCCAAGAACAACAGATAGGCCTGTGGTCCAGTGCTACACAGGCTAGCTGTACTAATTGTAATTTAGTTAAATAAGGCTGTGCACTAACAATGTCCTTTCACTGTGGAATTATTTTCTAGTAAGCTTGAGGGCAGCAAGGTGCTGAGAAGCCAATTGTGTGGTAATTATATAAATGTGGGATGATTTGAGATATATCATTAGTTCTGTTTATATTATTTTGAGCAAAACAAAAATCCACTGTAATTGACAATTATAATTGTAATTGAATATATTTTGGGATGGTAATTGTATTTTAAATGCAAAATAATTTTAATTGTAACTGTAATTAAACATTATCCAGTCATGTAATTGTAATTGATCAATGTAATTGAACCCAACCCTGTTATATATATATATATATATATATGTATATGATTGTAAAATAATGTTTAAGTTACACGCATGAATATTATCATATAATGTAAATGGGGTGTAAAATATACCTGGGTATGAGTAATTTGCAAACTTGAGATCCATTTGTGATCCATATTGCATGATGACAATAGCACAGGACACACATGCTCTGACACAGCTCTCAGTTGGATCACTCTCATTGGACCTTTACTCCATTGCCCTGAATGTGAACATCGTTGTGTATTGCCCTGAATGTGAGCATTGTTGTTTATTGCCCTGAATGTGAACATTGTTGTTTATTGCCCTGAATGTGAACATTGCTGTTTATTGCTCTGAATGTGAACATTGTTGTTTATTGCCCTGAATGTGAACATCGTTGTTTATTGCTCTGAATGTGAACATTGCTGTTTATTGCCCTGAATGTGAACATTGTTGTTTATTGCCCTGAATGTGAACATTGCTGTTTATTGCCCTGAATGTGAACATTGTTGTTTATTGCCCTGAATGTGAACATTGCTGTTTATTGCTCTGAATGTGAACATTGTTGTTTATTGCCCTGAATGTGAACATTGTTGTTTATTGCCCTGAATGTGAACATTGCTGTCTTCAATGTAGAGATTGTTGTTTATTGTCCTTAATGTGGAAATTGTTGTTTATAAAATTGTCTTCAGTGTAGAGATTGTTCTTTATTTTCCTCAATGTGGAAATTGTTGTTTATTGTCCTTAATGTGGAAATTGTTGTTTATAAAATTGTCTTCAGTGTAGAGATTGTTCTTTATTTTCCTTAATGTGAAGATTGTTGGTTATTGTCCTAAATGTGGAGATTGTTGTTTATTGTCCTCAGTGAGGAGATTGTTGATTATTGTCCTAAATGTGGAGTAATGTGGAAATTGTTGTTTATAAAATTGTCTTAAATGTGGAGATTGTTGGTTATTGTCCTAAATGTGGAGATCGTTGTTTATTGTCCTCAGTGAGGAGATTGTTGGTTATTGTCCTAAATGTGGAGATCGTTGTTTATTGTCCTCAGTGAGGAGATTGTTGGTTATTGTCATAACTGTAGAGATTGTTGTTTATCAAATTGTCCTGAATGTGGAGATTGTTGGTTATTGTAATGACTGTAGAGATTGTTGTTTATCAAATTGTCCTGAATGTGGAGATTGTTGGTTATTGTCATAACTGTAGAGATTGTTGTTTATCAAATTGTCCTGAATGTGGAGATTGTTGGTTATTGTCATGACTGTAGAGATTGTTGTTTAACGAAATTATCGTCCTCAGTGATGAGATTATTGTTTATTGTCCAGCATGTGGAGATTGTTGTTTACTGTTGCAGTCTGTCGGAGTTGTATTGTGAAGTACCTTCAGAGCAGTAAGTTCTGCCCTCAATGCAACATTAAGATCCACGAGACGCAGCCAGTGATGCATCTGAAGCCAGACAGAGTGATGCAGGATATTGTCTTCAAGCTAGTTCCTGGCCTCTTTGAGAGTAAGTAGAGAGTTTGACATTTTAAAATTAGTTTCTATTATTTGGCATTACAATTTTAAATGTATGGTTCAGACATTGTTGTTGCTTATGGCGATGATACCTGACCATTGTGTATAGAATGTCTGACTCTGTCTGATTATGTATGCTCACCCACATGTATGCCCGACTTTCAGTCTATCTGCCTCTATTTTTGGCCTTTTGCCTAACTTTTTCTGCATCTCAGTCTATTTATCATTTTGTCTAGATGTATTTCTATGTGTATCTGCCTGTCTGTCTGTGGCTGTGTTTATTTCTCTGAGTATTTCTCAGTCCAGTCCTCTTGTGGTCTGCGCATGCATCAGGTGTAGTCCATTCCGATTTTTCCGCTCCGCTGTTATCGATTATTTTCACGATTTCTAAATGTTTTTATTACTGTTAACTGTGTGAGGTACTATTTTAGATATACCAGAATATAATCCCATGGTGATATATGCGATCAAATCACGTAAACAACTTACATAAAGCACGCCAAAACCAAATCGCCCCTAAAACAACCCAAAATCAGTCCATTCACACAAAGCTTACATATTATACTGTTACAAATCCGGATTGTACGCTGTCAGCAACACACAAGAAACCAACAGCAAACACAATATACAATACATTTTTACATCTTACTACTGTCTTTTACATCTACTGTGATCTTACTACTGTGATTTTATATTAGCTGTGATATATAACTTAATCATAAAAACAATACCCACATCTATAGTGGAATATAATCTCTTGTTTTTGCTTTTGTTTTACTGCATTAACATAACTGTACAAGCAAAGCAGCTTGTGCAATAGCTGCTCTTATGATGGTGCCACCCAAAATGGGCACACCAGTGGTAGTTCTGATTAGTATCATTACTGCATTCATAGCCAAATTCCCAATACACCTGGACCATACCCAATTCACGGACGATCCAAATGGTCTGCTAACATATGACAGGTCTTGCTGGACTGACACAAGTATTAGACTGGCACTAGCTTTCACCAGAGACTCCAGTAACAAGTACCACACCAAATTGGCTTATGCAATCCCTACATCAGGACACAAAACATGTTATCTTGTCCTACTAATCCTCTGTGGGGATATCCAAACAAACCCCGGCCCAGTCAGACACCTGTGTGGATTTTGTAAAAAGCCTGGTGCTTCAAATCACTGGTGCAACCGGTGCAACCAATGGGTACACATTAAATATTGTGACATAAGTCCAGATCAATATAATCTCCTCTGTAACAGTTCCTGTTCCTGGCACTGCATGAAATGCGACCATCCTAACTACAGTCATTCCTTCTTCCAAGACCACTTATTGGAATGTTCTCACAACCGATATAACAGCCTTAGTGACACAGACCACAATAACCAAAACATTGACCCCCACACACAGATCTCTCAAACAAACACGAGTCGTACATCCCAAACCTGGGATCCAACCTTTGGACCAAACCCTCAAAATGCATCAACCCCTGAACGTCATAAGAAAACCAAATGTAACACACTTAGTGGAATTCTAATCAATACCAACAGTGTCAAAAGCATCGCAAAGACAACTCAATTAAAAACAACTATTCAGTCAAATAATCCTGACATCATATTCCTAGTCGAAACCAAAATAGACGAAAACTACCCTACCTATTCGTTCCTACCACCTAACTATAGCGCCATCCGAAAGGACAGAAACACCCGATGACATTGTAGCAGAACCACTTACAAAACTAAACTCAAGCTGTGAAATAGTATGGACAAAAATCCATTTCACACGAAACAAATCCATATACTTTGCATCCTACTACCGACCCCCCAGTGACCACCTTCAATCCCTTGAAGCTCTCCACGAATCCCTAATAAAACTGTACAGATCACAAAAAACTTCTCCTAATGTAGTTATAGCAGGTGACTTCAACCTTCCTGATATTGACTGGGGCAAGCAGCGAACCACTGACAACAGAACTGCCAGCAAGCATAACAAACTGCTAGAAATAATTAGAGAATTTGGATTACAAAACATGGTCAACGATCCAACACGAGTTGATTCCGGCAATATCCTTGACCTCATACTCACTTCTAATCCATCGATAATTGCTAACACTCACACCACTCCCGGCATGAGTGATCATGAAGCTGTGACCTTTAACGTAAACCTAAATCCAATCCGTAACAGTAAACCACCACACAAAGTGTTCTAATATAAATCTCCAAACTGGGATAAGCTTAAAGATGACATAAAACAACTAACAACAACATACTTTGACACAAACCCAAATTCAACACATGGCAACACAAATTGGAACTTTTTCTGGAATAATCTTACTTCATTAGTAAACAATAATATTCCCAGCCGCAACACCAAACAAAAACCCACCTCCCCTGGATAACACGTGAAATAATAAGAATGCAAATTAAACGCAGCAAAAGCCATAAAAAAGCAAAAAAACTGGACGTAATAGTGACTGGGAAAGGTTTAGGCAACTCCGAAAACAAGCCACTAAAGCTGCAACCAAATCCTACTCAGACTATCTAAACAATCACATTGGAGACAGCCTAAAAACAAACCCAAAACAATTCTGGTCATTCGTTAAAGCAAACAAACGAGAATACATTGGCATTCCTACACTGCAAGCAAACGACCAACCAATCACAAATGATCACGACAAAGCAAATACACTTAACAACCAATTTAGTTCCGTGTTTACTCAAGAAATCTACCCCATCCCCCAATTAGCTCCATCCGTCTATCCCGATATGCCTTCCCTCGAAATCGGGATAGACGGAGTAATTAAGCAACTGAAAAACCTAAACAAAAATAAAGCTACAGGCCCCGACGAACTCCCAGCCAGAGTCCTTAAAGAGACTGCAGTGGAAATTGCCCCCATCATCACACACATTTTCCAGCAGTCATACAACACTTGCAAACTCCCAGATGACTGGGTCCAATCACTAGTAACACCAATACACAAAAAAAGCCACAAATCCGACCCTGCTAATTATAGACCAATTTCGTTAACATGCATCCTCTGCAAAGTTATGGAGCACATAATTCTAAGCATCATGTGGAAACACTTACACAAATACAACATCATCATCCACTTCCAACATGGATTCCAGCCAGATCTGTCTTGTGAATCCCAACTCATTGAGACAGTCCACGACTGGATGACTGCTATGGACAATAAGACACAAATAGATGCCATCCTACTCGATTTCGCCAAAGCCTTCGACAAAGTCCCCCATAAACGCTTCCTATCCAAATTAGCTTTCTATGGAATAACTGGAAACACACAAAACTGGATCAAATCGTTTCTATCCAATCGCAAACAGAGAGTCTCAGTCAATGGAGCCCTGTCGGACAGCACAGATGTTACATCTGGTGTTGCACAGGGCTCAGTCCTAGGACCTGTCCTATTTTTACTCTACATAAATGACATAACCGAAAATGTCCAATCTTCCGTACGTCTCTTTGCAGACGACAGCATTATATATCGCAAAATCACATCCGAAACCGACCACGAAACTCTCCAATCTGACCTGATCAAACTCCAAACATGGTCTAATAAATGGCAGATGGAATTTAAAATATCTAAATGTGTGCATCTCCCAATAACAAACCAAACCAAACCCAGACTACATTCATATTCACTCTTTGGCATACCACTCTCTACCGCCTCTAGCCACACATATCTTGGAATAAAATTAGATTCTAAACTAACATGGGCTAACCATATCACTGACATAGCTTCCAAATCTTCAAAACTCCTAGGCTTGATCAAACGAACCCTCGGACCATGCAAACCTGAAGTAAAAGAAAAAGCCTATAACCTGCTAATCCGACCAAAACTTGAGTATGTCTCTCCCATATGGAACCCACACACTGCCACCCAAATTAAACACCTTGAAAGAGTACAACACTATGCAGCCAGATTTGTCAGAAATGACCACAGACGCCAAACAAACGCAGCAGACCTAATAGCCACCCTTGGATGGTCAACTCTTGAATGACGACGCATTATCAAACAAGCCATGACATTTAACAAAATATTAAATAACATAATCAACATCACACCCCCACCAGGTCTACTAACACAGTAAAAAAAACGTGGCCACTACGTAGCCCCTAGGTGCCGCATCAATGCAGCAGTGTTCTCTTTCTACCCCCGAGCAGCTCGAATCTGGAATATGATTCCACCACCGATTACTGAACTAGAAAGCCCCATAGCGTTTCAAACAGCGATCATGAACCTCCCTTTCACCACACCCAATCATCTAAAGTGCCTATAAAATAAACAAACAAACTACCCACAACGCATGCGCACAAACAAGCACCATACAACTCCTGCGTTAGCTCAAGTTTGGGCTGTTTGGAGTAAATCACCTAAGACTGTCCGTCTCTGCAAGTCTTTGTTTGTCTTTTCATCTCACTCTCTTTCTATCTATATTGGTAAAATAGAAAATTGCTACCATGATTGATGCAAACAATAAATATTACACCTCAGCCAGTTGTCGGTTTTCAAGTTGTTGTTGTCTTTCTGGTCAGCATTCATTTCACATATTTCTACTGCTAAATATATATCTTTAACAATTTCATGATGAGTCCATTTATTATTTGTAGGTGAAGAGAAGAGAAAGCAGGAGTTCTACAAGTCACGGGGCCTTGTCAAAGAGAAGAAACATGGTAATAAAACCATTTTTAAACGTTCCCTGTGTCAAATCATTCTAACGAAGAACTAATCATAAGTACAAAAGTATATTTTAATTGTACTGTCCAAGGATATCTGTTCCTCCATGCTATAGGACACATTTACTTTAAGTAGAATAAAAAACATCCTTGGGAGAAATATACATTTGTTTTAACATGTGTTTTATTAAGATAAAAGAAATCATATTTGTGAACAATTGGTTCAGATGAAGATGTTTTTTTCATGGTGATTTAAATATTTGATTACTTGGCCATACAAATAACATGCTGATTTCCAGGATCACAAACATTTTCTAAAACATTAGATTAGTTTATATTTTATATGAAAGTCATGGTTCAAGAGTAATCCACCATCCACCAGTAAATTGGTTTCTCTGTACCAGTCTCATTTTGGAATACAGGCCAAAACCAAAGGCAAGGGTCAAATGGTTAATTGTAGGATTCTAACTAACTGCCAAGAAATTATTTTGTTTAGCATAGTTTATATAAATGTGTAAAGTTTTACTGAGAACTGTTGCAACTACTCAAAATATTCTTTTGAGTTAGAGTGTCTTCTGGCGAATATATATCATGTGACGTCATAATGTATAAATAACTAGAAAACTATGGATGGTGCAATGAGTTATTTCGTGGTGGAGGGTCAGATAGTGTGGAAGTACTTTTTGCCAGCAAACAGATGAAAGACTGCAGTATCCAAACTTTCCTGGTTCTTGTAGATGACTCAGCACGTGGACTTCCTCTCACCAGTGCCTACGATAACCCAGAGGGACATTACTACAAGCACGACGACCTTATTTGTCTCTGTCTGGAGCGCTACAGGTAAGGTAGCTAGACACTACTACAAGCACGACGACCTTATTTGTCTCTGTCTAGACCACTACAGGTTAGGCAGCTAGACACTACTACAAGCACGACAACCTTATTTGTCTCTGTCTGGAGCGCTGTAGATAAGGTAGCTAGACACTGCTACAAGCACAACGACCTTATTTGTCTCTGTCTGGAGCACTACAGATAAAGTAGCTAGACACTGCTACAAGCACAACGACCTTATTTGTCTCTATCTGGAGCACTACAGGTAAGGTAACTAGACACTGCTACAAGCACGACGACCTTATTTGTCTCTGTCTGGAGCGCTACAGGTAAGGTAACTAGACACTACTACAAGCACGACGACTTTATTTGTCTCTGTCTGGAGCACTACAGATAAAGTAGCTAGACACTGCTACAAGCACAACGACCTTATTTGTCTCTGTCTGGAGCGCTACAGGTAAGGTAACTAGACACTACTACAAGCACAACGACCTTATTTGTCTCTGTCTGGAGCACTACAGATAAAGTAGCTAGACACTGCTACAAGCACAACGACCTTATTTGTCTCTGTCTGGAGCGCTACAGGTAAGGTAACTAGACACTGCTACAAGCACGACGACCTTATTTGTCTCTGTCTGGAGCGCTACAGGTAAGGTAACTAGACACTACTACAAGCACAACGACCTTATTTGTCTCTATCTGGAGCTGTACAGGTAAGGTAGCTAGACACTACTACAAGCACGACGACCTTATTTGTCTCTGTCTGGAGCTCTACAGGTAAGGTATTTAGACACTACTACAAGCACGACGACCTTATTTGTCTCTGTCTGGAGTGCTACAGGTAACGTAGCTAGACAAATAAAAAATACTCATATACAGTATACAATATTCTAAATATACACTCAGAGTATTTTAAATACGTGTATACAGTGTATTTTAAATAAATTGCATTCTAAACACATACAGTGTATTCTAAATTCACACATTTTCGTTATTGTTATGTTCCGGGAGAAGAGCTAACTAAATATCCCTAAAACTAAATTGTTGCAGTCTGTATCTACAGAGAAATATATATAAAGGAACTTAACAACAATTACGTGCACTGTCATTAAAATGCTCATAATTGAACTGATTATTCAAAATAATAATAAAGATTCTACGTTTCCTGTATTGCAACAGCAGTAAGTGTGAATGTGCGACTGACCTTTGCCCTTTGTTTCTCAGTCTGAAACAGTCACGTGTAGACTTTGTGTTGTCATCACTGCCGAGGAAGTTTGTGCGGTGTTCTGTGAGAACTTGTGTTCGTCATATACAGCAGCTACTGAGGAACAAACTGGCCGTCCCTGGCACCTATAAGGTGTGTGACATCTCACTGGTAACAACTTTCCCAGTTGGTGTTGTTTGTTTCATAAGACATGCCTGTTACATAAACTACTGTTTTATGTACTCCCATTGTTACAATACTTAAGAGAAGTATTGTATATGACTGCATTTATTACAGTTGCATTTCTTATAGTTGTATATGTTACATCAGTGTTTATTAAACCAGTTGTTACTTCTGCAGTGTTTGTTGACCATTACAGTAAACGTTGTAGTAATGTTTTATTATTATGCCAGCAGTTATTGCTTATACCACCAGTGTTTATTAAACATAATTTTATTTTACCATTGTTTTACAACATGTGTTTTACAATAATATTTACATAAATAGTCGGCAACACCAGTATTGTTTGCAACAGTGTTTATTACACCAGCACATGTTATTGTTTATTCCATCAGTATTTATTATGCAAGCATTTTACTATGCCTTTGAAAAATAAAAAATTTACAATACCTTTTATTACAACACTGTATTATAGCATCATTTATTACAAGAATATTTATTACATCACCATTTATTGTTTATTTCACAAGTAACTTTCCCATCACCTTTTTGCCTTTTCAGCACCAATTCATTTACAAAATTATAATTACAAAGTATAGACATTCATTCCAAAAAAGGTAATCGCCATGATCCAGAGCACCTACCAAGAAAGGTCGTGCCAGGTGATGCGTGAAGGATGACTATCAGAGTTTCGAAGTTGAGACGGGTTCGGCAGGGATGCCTACTGTCGCCTTTCCTGTTCATCCTCATGATTGATTGGATTATGAGGACCACCACGGACGGGAGACGAAATGGCATACAGTGGAGGACTTGGACTTTGCTGATGACCCGGCACTACTACCACACACCCACAAACAGATGCAGGACATAATGACATTGTCGGAATCAACATCAGCAAAGACAGGTCTGTAGATCAACAGAGGCAAAACCAAGATCATAAAAATCACCATCGGAACGACTACCCAATTATTGCAGGCAGAGAGCCCCTGGAGGAAGTGGATTCCTTTAACTACTTAGGGAGCGTGATAAACAACGAAGGTGGTGCAGAGGCAGATGTTGCAGCAAGAGTGGACAAGGCACGGACGGCATTCCTGATACTAAAAACATCTGGAATTCCACAAAAATAAAAAAACACGACAAAAATCTTGATTTTTAACTCCAATGTAAAATCAGTATTGTTGTATGCCTCTGAAACATGGAGAATGACAAAAACAACACTAGACAAAATTCAGACTTTCCTTATTCGATGTCTATGAAGAATTCTACGTATAAAATGTCAAGACAAAATCAGAAATGAGGAGCTATGGGAAAGGACTAGCCAAGAACCCGTCACCAAGCAGACCCTAGGAGAAAGTGGGGGTTGGATTGGACACACACTGAGAAAGCCAACAACAAACATCACAAGACCGTCTCTGATGTAGAATCCTCAACGAAAAAGAAAGTGAGTGACGCCAAAAACACATGGCAAAGGGACACGTCTGCATAAGTACAAAGGAATGGCTACACCTGGAAAGAAATAGAGAAGATTGCCCAAAGTTGTGCGCTGCAGAGTTGTTGTCGATGGCCTATGGTCCGCATGGAGTGAAGGGCATAAGTAAGTAAGTACAGACATTCAAGATTGATCAATATTATCAAACATACAAGATTGTTTTCTCATAATCAAATTTTTTCACACACAGGTGGATGTCATCTGCAATGACACTGTCCTCGACTGGCAGATGACAATGAAGCATGTCTGGCTGTCACAGTGGATCACAAAGGTTTCGTGTTACCTTTCTAAAATTACATTTTCATCTATGCTTTTAAAGTGGCTTTCTCAATCCACTTACTTATTGCATATTATCTTTATTAACGATGTTCAGATCTTTGGTGTGTAAATTTGATTAACGAGTGCAGTCGGTTTATTAATTGAGTGCATTTGTTTTTTTAAATGATCGAAAGAAGAATCATTGTCTGGTAGATCGGGTAACTGGTGAAAGTGTGAATATCTTAGTGTTGTACTACACAGAGGTGTTACCAATTTTTTTAGTCTGCATGTTAATGATTATTTATAGTCATAACATTGTGATTGTTACTATTTCGTGCTCATCTCAGTTGATAATAATATTTTTACCTTTAAAGTGTTGGAGACAAGATTTAACAAGATTGACACCCAGAGAATTAACTCTAGGTGGCATGTGGACAAGGAAGCATTTTGGCTTATCGAGAGACAGTACATATTGTAGCCTAAAACCTTGTGGAGTGTAGTAAGATTGGTGGTCCTGGCCATAAGTCCTCATATTAAAGTGTTGTTGTTTGAGAATAAATTGGACTGATCCTCCAGACTAGTCCTACAGCTGTATTTTAAAAATGGTAGCCCTAGCCTAAAGTTGTTGTTTTGGGCAAGTTGACCAGTCGAAATGTCTTACCTTGATGTATGTGTATGTATGTGCATGTGTGTGTGTGTGCGTGTGTATGGTTATGTAGTTGATAATGTACATTGTAATTGTTTATTTTTATGAGTTTCATTCTGTTTCAGCC
This sequence comes from Escarpia spicata, assembly GCA_963995525.1. NCBI lineage: Eukaryota > Metazoa > Annelida > Polychaeta > Sabellida > Siboglinidae > Escarpia > Escarpia spicata. The sequence goes on from OZ023206.1 coordinate 36,857,737, forward strand.
GTCTCCACTCATGCTGTTCTATCGACTTGTACCAAACCAACCATCAGAGACACTGACGACGCACGGCAGGTGACACCGACACTGCCACATCATCACGTCACGTCGATGACTCACTGGGATGATGTTATCATGTCACCATTGAGTCCAGGAAGGCTGTCACAGATGGTGTCATTAAGTCTTATGTATAGTAATTCTTGTATCAGACTAATTGGCAGTTGGGTACAAAATGTTATCAGTGAATTTACCTATTTTATTGCAGACAGATTTATCCGTAGGATAGGAGGAGATTATCCATTCTGCCTGACAGTTTATTACAAATATTTTCACAAGAACTGTTTTTTTTAAATCTATGTTGGTATGACTCACAATTGGATTTTTAAAAAGCATTCCAGTCCGTTTAATTCATGCTCCAATTCTAGTCAAATATAGAACTTTATTTGCTAATGCTTCAGGAATTGGAGATGCTATTAAAAGAATTGTAACTCACGTTAAAAACCAACTTTAATTGACGGAAGCAATTATGCATTATCATAATTTGAATGCATAAATAAGATTTCAGTGTGCATTAAAATAACTGATTGCCTGGAATTAAGACATATATTATATAATTAATTATATTGCTAAATAAGGCTGTTGGGACCATAGGAATTATTGTACAATTTCTAGCGTCTCATATTTGTTGTATTATGAATATTATCAGTTTTTATATCTGGATGTTTCGATACTCGTACCGCATTTGTTTGAACTAATTTAATGTGTTGTTGATGAATCGGCTGTGTTACTTATTGAATGGTTCTCTTGATTTTTATGAAAGCTTATTTTTAAAACCTTGTTATTGAGTGTATATATAAATGTTCAATTAGAAAATTAAACATGAAACAAACTGCTTGTAAAGTACATATTGTTCATGTTATCTCGTTTACGTTGTTGAAACCTATGTACTAGCTGAGTAATAACTATCCATCATGGCTAGAGCACCCGACCCCACGGTGTCGAGGTTCCACATGCCGCCGTCTCAAGACTTGGGCAGTTTTGTTCGCTCCACTTTGACATACATCAATTGGTACTGTGTAGTTGTATGTATGTATTTGTGTGTGTACACAAGCGGAACCAGGTGGGGGTTAGGTGTTTTGTTGGGGGGCTGGACATAGGTTTTGCTCCCAATATTTTGGCAAGGGGAGGTGCAGTTGGACTTTTGGTGAGACTTAATGGGTGAGGGTTGCAGCTGATGGATTGTGCTGAGCCTCAGCCCAATATTCACCACGTTTCGATGCCTATTATGTATCATGTATTGTTGCATCCAGTGTGACAATAGGGCCTTCTTTAATAATAAATAGGCGTTTTCTATGCGACGTAGACCCTATATCCTGGTAATAGGCGACACCAAAGTAATGTATAGGCCAAAATAAATTGAGCTAAATTAAGTTAACACCCATTAAATAAGCTAATATAAATTTAAATTAATTAAAAGATAAAACCAATTAAATAAGCTAATATAAATTAAAATGAGGAAAAACAGTTGATAAACAGTCCTTAATTGTCGTTAAAACAACATTGCCAGTGGTGGCAAGTAACGAAATAGAAATACTTCATTACAATACTTAAGTAGTTTTTTCAAGTAATCGGCATGTAACTAGTACTTTCACTTCTAACGAAGTAGTTTTATCAAAAGTAACAATAGGGATTCATTGATAATTTCAGATTGCAGATATATGTTGTTTTATATTTTTATGATGTGACGGAATCCAGGAGAAAGGGAAAAGTGAAAACAATATCAAAATCGGTAGAATACTTTTTGAAAGACAAATTTTTGAAGATGTAAAATTTTACCAATTTTTCAGATTGTAAATCCCTTATACAGTACCTGTGAACTGGAAAAGGACACTGATAGATTTGTAGTCCTCAAATTTGTCAAAAGGTAATATTTTGCTCATTTGTATTGGCATAATTTGCATAAATTAGCATGATTTTCAGGGACATTTTGTAATGAAATTATATTTTATCATTATTTTATTGCACATATCATGTTTAATCTACAAATGTAAGTTCAGTAACGAAACTGTATCTGTTGACGGGACACAATATTAATTAATTAAAATATCAATATTAATTAATTAATAGAACAATATAGCATTTTTGCAGTGGTCAGTGTGTAATATGGCAAATTAAAACTGCATAGCTCAGCATTTAATATATGTATATCATATGTGTAGACGGAACAATATGTTAATTAATTAATTAATATAAGAAATTAATTAAAAACAAGATGAATGTTTTAGTGATTACTGCGTGTAATACAACAAATAAAAGCTGAAGCATCCAGCAATCAATAGATACCTACAATTCGCGTAGACAGAAAAAACAATAATTAATTAATAGAACAATATTAATTAATTAATAGAATAAAATAAAATGTTGTAGTGGTCAGTGTAATATAGCAAATTAAAACTGCGTGGTTCAGCATTCAATGTATGTATACCATTTGTGTAGGCAGAACAATACATTAATTAATTAATCAATTAATTAATATAACAACATTAATTAATTATTAACATGATGGATTATTTTACAACTGTCATAGTGTATAAGGATAAGGATGATTTTATTTTCCCAACAGCATTAACAAAATACAAATTATGTATAATTATATACACACATACACGTATTACATACAATACATACATACTGGCATATGCAGTAATATTGAAATGTGAAATATACAAAACAACTGAAAATATGTATTCAACAGAATACAGTATACATTTTGCTACAAAAGGAAAGAAAATAGTTGCTGTGGGATGGGAGATTCCTATTAAGATCAAAACTGATCGCTATCATAGGAGCCACCCAGAAAACAATATTCTTAGTGTATCAAATCCTAGGATTTCTATAACAAAAAATATTGATTATGTCAAACATTATAAAAAGAAAATGTATTTGTCTTCTCTTACATAATGTGTGTGACGGTTGTTTTGTTGATGCAATGTGCTTTGTAATGTGTTGAGCTTGCGTGTATGCATGTATGCGATTATACAAATTTAAAAGTTGCATTTTTATTAACTGTGTTTCTCATTTATAATTTAATTGGCATATGTAGCAATTTAGTATATTGCTCGTGACGTATTTTTGTAGCATGTGGTTTTGAGCATAATTTGATAATCATTTCAAACTATGGGTCACAGTACATGTAATATAGCAATTCAAAACTAAGGATTTCCTCAATTAGTATGTGTTGTTTTTGTAAACAATACAACTATTTATTAATTGATTACAAAAATAATCAATTAATGCATTGACCAAGGTGAACTAGACAGGTAATTTGCACTGAGCACAGTGCACCATCGATCAAATGAAAGCAAAGTAGCCCAGTAATCAAATGTGCATTACAGTTTTGTATATGAAACAATAAGGTAATACAACCATATTAAATAGTTCATAGAACGAGACAAGTTATTTTGAAGTGATTCTTGTGTTTTATTTAAAAATATAGTTATTATTTAAAAAACTTCCTTAATTAATATAGTATGCCATTGTTCTAAGATAAACAATAACATTTTTAATTAATGGAATCATACTCTGTGGCAAGAATACTTAGTAATATGTGTTATGATTTAAAGACATGAAATTGTAGTACAGGTCTACTATACCTGTATAAATGATTCTGCTAAAACAGAACATGTCGGAATACATTTATTATGTTATTTCACAATGTTACAAGAAACAGCTAGAAATGCAATTTAGGATGACATAAATATATTACATTAGCCTTAACTTGTATGTAACAAAAATGTATGGAGTGTTGGTCTCACGTACAATTTGTTTGGGAAATGTGTACCCCTAAACAAAAAACCCGTGATATTGTGCTGCCCTCTGCTGATCACCATGTAATACCGACAACAGTAACCGACGGATATTGCCACTCACGGAAACATCCGAACGTTCTAGGGACACATGAGCTGGACCAACAATGGTGCTTTTCTTTACGTATTTTAAAAGTAGAAATGTAATAGATTATCTTGGCAAAACGACATCAAACTTACATTTTCACAACTATGGGAAAGAAACAACAGTTGTTTTCGTTACAATATTTCCGTGTCTAGTCGTCAGGGGGATCATATGGCCGATAAACCGGCCAGGTCGCAATCGTATTTGCATACAAACCTCGCTTTGGGATAGCGCGTCAACGCCGACCTTTACAAATAAGAGGTCACCGAGCGGGTAGTCGTTTGGACTGATTTTGTTTGATGGATGTTACTATTTATATATTTATGTTACGATTTGCATCAACGTACGCTGCATTATCGCTTACTGCGGGCAGCGTCGCAGACTGGTACAAACCGTGTCGCTCTCTTGGCCTCAAAAGTTCGCTAAGAAGCAATATTTTCGTAACACAAATATGCCTGGGATGTTGTTGAATGGTGGATGTAACGCACCGAGCTTTCACATTTAGGCAAAAGTGTAGTTCTATCGACGACATTGAGGTGGGCCCGGATAATAAACAAGTGCCCATGTTCGTAACTAAACTGCTATTTTCTGTATTAGACTGCGTTTTACTGGGCATGATGACCATTATTCCTTAATGTAAACAATGCATTTTTCATAAAACAATCTGAAGAATTTTTTGTAAAATAGATCCCTATTGTATCTTCCTACCATTTATTTATTTCATGCTATGCAACCAAATTGTTGGACAAATTGGTTTTAGTGAAATACTTGCAATTTTCATAAGAGTAAGTTGGTGGCGAGTAAACACTGCTAGTAGTATATAGGAGACACACAGGCACGCCCCGCCCCCTTTTAGGCCTCGCTCTATGCATAAAAAACGTCCTTATCTTTTTCGGGAACATACTTATAAAAAAAAGATCAAAGGATTTTGGTGACACTAAACGTTTTCGGGAACATACTTATAAAAAAACGTGATTGATGGCCTGTCACTTTTGATTGATGACCCTCCCCTTTTGAGGCGCCACCTAACGGTTATCCCAGTGACTATTTTAACCCTAGCGGTCAACGTAGGACCTACCGAATATAGCGTCCTTAGTTACGTCGTCGTATATAACCGAGATAAAACCACTCATAGACGCCGGCGCCGGATTAGCTCTCCTGGGAGAGCGTTCGACTAGGGATCGCAAGATTCCGAATCCGGACGTCGGCCTTTTTTTTTATAGATGCGCCATCTAGCGGCGGCTCTATATAAGCGGTGTCGGTAGCGGGTTATCGGTAGTCATGGCTCCTATAAAGTTTGGCGGCTCGCGCTCGTTCCTGTCGAATATGTACGCGAGCCGATTGACGGCGTACGGTCGGGGCTTCCGATCCGTCAAGCAAGCCTATCAGTATAGGAAAGCGATATTCAACGAAGACCTCGAATGCGCCGCGTGTATCAAAAGAGCGCGATCGCCCTATTTAGTGAAACGACTCAGTTACGGAATTCGAAAAAAGAGAACGGGAACCGAATGGAACGCCGTTAGGGTCGCGTGTATGAAGGGGCTGTTGATGAGTAAGTTTGGCGGGTCGGCCAAGTTGAAGGCCGACCTATTGGCCACCGGGGACGCCGAATTGGTGGAATGGGTACCGAGTAGGGAGGGTTTCTGGGGTACCAGGATCAGGGACGTTGCGGGGGAGAACAAGCTCGGTAAACTGTTGATGGAGGTGCGCGACGCTTATCAAGACGCGTAAAAAGCGTTAGCCAGTATCAGTCGCGAAAATGGGCGGACCACTGTTGAAGCATCCGTTTACGTGTATAGTATCCGGTCCTACGGGATGCGGTAAGACGACGTTCGTCGACCGTCTGATACGACACGCTATGATTGATCCACCGCCCGAAAAAATCCTGTGGTGCTACGGGCAGTGGCAGACCGCCTAAGCGTCTATATCTCCGAAAATAGACTTCGTAGACGGCCTGCCGGCTACGACACATTTAGACGGTAAAAAGAGGACGCTTTTAGTACTCGACGACCTCATGGAGGAGACCGATAGCGGAGTGACGGCACTGTTTACTAAAAAAGTCATCATTGTAATACGTCGGTCGTACAACTCCGACAGAACATGTTTCCGAAAGGGAAAGAAAACCGTACAATCAGCCTGAACGCCCAATACTTAGCGCTATTCAAGAACCCCCGAGACGCCGGTCAAGTACGTCACCTAGCGAAACATGTAACTGGGAAAGGTCAACTACATGATAGAGGCTTTCAAAGACGCGACGTCGGCGGCGTACGGCTATCTCTTCGTGGATCTGAAACAGGAAACGGAAGAGTACATGCGCCTGCGTACGTGTATATTTCCAGACGACCCCCTTCAGTACGTCTACGTACGGAAGGGTGGCCGACTATAAGTAGAGAGGGACGTCGCCGCGTACGCCTATTAGTCGTTATGACGGGACGACGCGCGGTGGTAGCGGCGAAGCGACGACCAAAGGTGGCGCCGACGGTGTCGGAGCAACGCGTGAACATACACATTTTCGCCCTGCAGCTGTTTGATAGACATAAGCGGAACATCGAACTGCGAAAAGCCGTGCTCGCCCACTCGGAGGTCGGTCTCATATGTAGTCTGTGCGATTGCGCGTACAATATTCTGAGAGGGAACGTGAAGGTGTCGCCGAAGCAGAAACGGGTGTTGACGAAATACAGAGATCACCTGCGTGACCTGGTCAATAAACGAATTCCGGTGAAGCGGAAGCGAGCCATCTTGCAAACGGGGGCGGGTGGCTTTCTGACGGCCCTGCAAGCACCGTTAGCGAGCACCATTCTCCTGCCACTACTCAAACAGGTCATCGGGGGGTAATTGATGCAGTACGCAAAGAAGATGGCGTTGGTCGACCCGCGATTGGTGGAACGCCTCCTTCCACCACCACAGCCGTCGAGCAGCACGCCCCGATCACGTGTGCTGAGTAGCCTGGACAGCGACATGAAGGACATTCTAGAGCGATCGGATTTATCCGAACGCGATAAGGTGGCGTCGTACAATCAACTGCTGAGTCGCTACAACACTATAGAGGCGGCTCGAGCGGCGCAACCGGTACGCGTGTCGATGGTCAACGCCGACGGCGGCGAGATACAGCCGCAGCCCTCGGCGGTGGCGCATCGTCGGAGGCCGTAGAGCGCGAAATCGTAGCCATCATGCCGAAAACGCTGAAAGGGAAGGCGAGTCTGCTTACCGCGAAAATGAAAGCCGATCCGTTGTGTCGATGGAACGACCGCGGCGAATTCGTGTACGACGGTAAAACGATCTCGGGGAGTAACATGGTCGATCTAGTGAACAATCTCATGCGAACGAGAACGAAGACGATACAGCCCCTAGGATGGCGAGAGTCCGGGTTGCGCCTGAAGGGTATGAACATTCCTATGGTGTTCGTCGGCAACCCGCGCTATCGGGAGTACATGGAGCGACGGCGGCGGCGCCAAAGAGAAGAGGAGTCGGAGGAGTCGGCGGTCAGTTCAGCGGGGAAGGTGGCACGAAGACGACGTACGGGCTCTAGAAAGAGACAACGAGCGTTGGACGTCGTGACGTGGGAATCGGTGTGACGATGACGACACAACGAACGGCCATCGTCGTCGTCGGTCTCGTCATCACGGTTATCGCTCTCTATATAATATTCGTCGTTCATTGGTCGTCGTCGTCGTCATCATGGTGTCCGGGTGGAGTCGACGACGACGACCTGAATGAACTCTACTTCGATCCGAAACAGGCGGGGAGTTACGGAGGCGTCCACGCGTTGCACCGGGCGTCGAAGGGAGGACGACGACGACCGGCCGTCGAGAGGTGGCTAGCGGCGCAGGACGCCTATACCCTACACAAACCGGTTAAACGACGTTTCAAACGACGTTGCGTCATCGTGGGCGGTCAAAACCAGCAGTGGCAAGCCGGCGGCGGCCGGCGGAAAAAACCGGAACTGCGCGAGGGAGATCGCGTGCGTATCAGTAAGACGAGGGGTCAATTCAAAAAAGGATACATGGCTAACTGGAGCGAGGAGCTCTTCACCGTCGTAGAGGCGCACCCGTACGAACCGCCCGTTTATCGCCTGAAGGACGACGCCGGGTCGCCGGTAGAGGGCGCCTTCTACGAACCGGAACTACAAAGCGTAGTCGTTCCGAAGGACAAACTGTATCGCGTGGAGGCGGTACTGCGTCGGCGTCGTCGTCGCGGCGGCGGGTCGGAGGCGTTCGTAAAATGGAGCGGTTATCCGGCCTCCTTCAATAGTTGGATCGACGCCGCGTCGCTCGTGGACCTATAATAGCGCGGCGGCAAGCGTTGGACGCGCCACGAGGAATGCTGGCGGCTGCAAGAGTCGTGCTTATGCAGGGGAACTTCGCTCCTCCCGTATAAGGGGCCATGCTGTAGCCGCAGACCGCAGTGGCGCAATGACGATCGACGAGGCGACGAGGGACAAGCAGAAGAAGAAGACGAAGACTACCAACGAGGACTCCGTCGACGGCGCTACTGGTTCAGAGCAGCTGACGAAGACTACCAACGAGGACTCCGTCGACGCCGCCGAGAACGCCGACGACTCCACCGTCCACGAACCCGTCCCATGGCGGCTCTGCGGTAACGAATGCCCAAAGGCTGAAATCGTATTCCTCTGTCAGGTCATCGTCCTGTACTTCGTCATCGCCGTTAGTATATACAATCTGACGCGGGGTCAAGGCGACTCCAACCTGTGGACGGCGCTGTTGAGCAGCTGTCTCGGTTACCTCCTCCCGAGTCCGTCTATGAGCGGCGGCGGTCGACGACGACGACACGACGATGGCGGTATCGTCTGACTTTTACCTGACGCTACCGAGCAACGCGTCTATGAAGTGGCACCCCGAAAATACGTTGACGCACTACATCACGACGCTGCCGCGACGTTTCGTCCTGCCTGGAGGAGAATGGGAATGCGGACTGGTGACGCTACAGTACCCGCACACTTGGTACAACGTGAGAGAGGCGGACGCCACCTTCTACCTGTCGGCCCCGCGGGACGAGACGGGTCTTTACATGACCATGGACGGTATCGAGGTATACCGACAGGGTACGATTACTCACGGTTTCTACAACAACGTTTACGTGCTGCTGCGCGAGATCAACGAGGCGCTAATTAAATTGTGCACCGATAAGGTCAAGGTGCGTCTAGAGTACAGCGGCGTCTCTAACCGAATGACGCTGCGTATGTCGTCGGGTGTCACCTTTACCCTACCCGATACGAGCCGTCTGAAGAGCGTGCTAGGTTTCCATAACAACGTTATCGTGAGTCCCCCGATGATGGGCCCCGAACCGGAAGTCGTTATCGAGACCAGCCGGCCCCGCGTACAGTACGCGTACGAAGGTCACAATACAGTGGATATGAAGGCGGGCGTCGACACCCTGTACGTGTACACGGATCTCGTGGAATCGCGCGTCGTCGGTGACGTGTGCGCGCCGCTCCTTCGAAACATCGCCGTCTTCGGTACGAACGGTAGCGTTATTTCGGAAACGTTCGACCGCGTCCAATACGTGAAGCTGCTGCGGCATCAATTCGATACGATCGAGGTCGATATAAGAGACGATCGCGGTCAACCGATACCATTCGAGCGGGGGAAGCTAGTGGCGACGCTTCACATCAGACGCTGTAAATCGAGATTGTTTTAACAATGCCGACGACGAACCCGTACGAGGACTACTACGTTCGACAGGTCGGCGGTCAACTGCCGGTCTTCGTCGGTGGTCGAGGTCAACGAGGACACGGTCTGGGTAATATTTTCGGGAGCCTGTTTCGAAGCGTCATGCCGCTTTTTAAGAGAGGCGCCATGGCGTTGGGAAAACGCGCGCTCAAAACCGGCGTGCACGTGGCGCGGTACGTCGTCGCCGGCGGCAATCTGAAAGCGTCGATAAAACGACGCGGGAAGGAGGCCGGCGTCGATCTTATCGACGGCCTATTGAAAGGGCCGGCGCCGAAGAGGAGGAAAAAGGTGCATATAAAGAAGCCGCGTCGAACGGCGACGACCGTCAGTAGACGGAAGAGAGGGCGTCGACCGGTCGATATATTCGTTCGTGAATATAGCGTGCGAGGGCGTGAAGGCCGAACTGGACCTGTTCACCGGACCGATGACGCAGAAGAGCACCGAGAGCAGTCAGTGGACCGTCTACCAACCGCTGACGGCTCTCGACGCCGGCGGCCCTATCGAGTTCCTCATTCCGGGGTTGGGTAACGACTATACGGACCTGGCGAGCCTTCAAACGTTCGTCCGCTTCAAAGTGGTTCAGGGGGACGGCACCGATCTGGCGGCCGGCACCAACGTGGCGCCGGTCAACAATTTCCTCCATTCGATGTTCAGTCAAATCGACGTGTCGCTGAACGGTACGCTCGTGACGCCGTCGACCAATACGTACGCGTACCGGGCCTACATCGAGACCCTGCTGAGTGACGGTAGCGACGCGAAACGATCGCATCTCACGGGGTCGTTGTGGTACAAAGACAGCGCCGGACACATAAACGCGCGCGGGGCCGACAACACCGGGTTCGTAGCGCGGCGCGACCTGACGGCGGCCAGCGCAGAGGTGGAGATGATGGGACGCCTGCACGGCGACGCGTTTATGCTAAACCTCCTCCTACCGAGCGGTATCGACACGAAAATACGCATGGTGCTCTCGAAGGACGCCTTCGCGCTCATGGGCCCGGATGCCGCGCCGGGGTGGCGTATCGTGATATGCTCGATTTGCCTGTACGTACGAAGTGAAGTTGAACCCGGAAGTCCAGCGGGGTCACATCAAAGCGTGGACTTTGGGAACGGCTAAGTTCCCGATGCGCCGCGTCGACTGCAAGTCGTTCTCGACAACGGCGGGTACGCTATCGCACACGCACGAGAACCTGTACATGGGTGCGATTCCGAAACGCCTAATACTGATGATGATCGACAACGCCGCCTATAACGGAGACTACAATAGAAATCCGTTCGACGCGCGGCACAACGACATAAACTTCCTCGCGCTCATCGTCGACGGACGTCAGGTGCCGAGCAAGCCGCTGCAGCCGGACTTCCCGCACCACCGGTGCATCCGAAGCTACATGAATCTCTTCGAGGCCACCGGAAAGGCGGGCGAGGACGAGGGGAACGACATATCGCGCTCGGACTTCGAAGCCAGCTACACCGTCTTCGCTTTAGACCTGACCCCCGACTGTTGCGACGGGGACCATTTCAACGTCGTGCGTCAGGGGACCGTGGGCGCTGAAATGCAGTTCACGACGCCGCTAGCCCGACCGATGAACGTCGTTGTGTACGCGGAATTCGAGACGGTGATGGAGATCGACAAGACCCGGAACGTCCTGTACGACTGTACGTCGTAACCACTATGGATACGTTCCAACTGATGCGTCGCCTGGAACGCGACGCGTACGCTAAACGCATCGTCGTCGGCGTCGTGCCTAAAGACGCGCTACTTACCACCGCCACCGCCGCCGCAACTTACCCGATGGCCTTCGTGTGCAATACCGACGACGGCGGCGAACCGGGGAGCACTGGGTGGCCGTCTACGTCGACCAGCGAGGCGTCGGCGAGTACTTCGATTCGTACGGTCTGCCGCCGCTGCACGCCGACTTCCGCGCCTTCCTGCACCGTCACTGCGACGACGCGTGGACGTACAACGACAAGCGGTTGCAGAGCGTCGTCTCTAACGTGTGCGGACAATATTGCGTCGCCTACCTACTCCTCCGATGTCGCGGCATGCCGTTGACGTCGTACCAGAACCTATTCGGCACCAATCGGGTGGACAATGACTGTCTCGTATTCGATTGGCTAAAGCCATTGCATTAACACTTCGCTTTTACGTGTATAGTAGTAGTAGTAATAAAAAACGATGACAAAAAATGTACGCAATTTTGTTTTATTACCTTACCTACCTACATACATACATACGTACAGAACCCTACCCCTAGGCAGCCCCCCACCCCACCCCTAGGTTAGGTTAGACGAGTTAGACGAGTTAGTTGTTGTTGTTATACAAGTTAGACGAGTATCGGTGCCGTGGTGACGCCGTCGTCGAGCACGCGGCGTTTAGCGTAGAAGTAGCTCAACGCCGCGCGCTCTTGAACGTACGTCAACACGGACGAGTCTTTCACCTGGAAGCCGCAGTTCCAGCCGACGCCGCTGCGTCGGTCGCGCAGTACGGCGAGGAAAGTGTTCTCGTCGGTGTCGGCGTTCTGACGTTTCCTCAGACCCTTCGTGCTGTACTTCGCACGGTCATCGCCGCCGAAGCAGTAGTACGTCTTGCTGCACAGCGCCACGATTCCGTCGCCGCGCCACTCTTCTTTGAAGAGACCCAGCGTTCGACGATCGAACAGACATCGGCGCGCGCAGCAGTCGCCGCCCTCCCACGCCAGTCCGGCGACGCGGCATCGTACGTACGCGTCCACGTGCGCGTCGCAGCATTCGGCCGGAAACCAGAGCGAACGATTCCGGAAGTAGTGTTCGCGCAGCGCTTCCGGTACGAGCGCGTTGATGTCGTGGCCCGCTAGGGCGATGTACGCCGAGTCGGTGTCCATAGCGCAGTACTGGAAGAGCGGACGGGGAATGTAGGCGTCGACGAAATCGTAGTAGAACTCGAGCATTCTCAATTTCGCTTTTTTAATAACGAAATAGCCGATTTGGATAGGCAGGCCGTAGACGACGGTGCGCTTATTCAGCGCCACCTCGTACAGTTCGTCGTCGACGACGACGTCGAGTTGTCGGAAGCGACGGTTGTTGACGAGTTGCGAGGCACCGATCGGCGTGGCGTACTAGATATCCCGGTGCCGATCGACGCGCGTAATCGTTTTCCCGTACGAAGTGTTGCCGAGTAGTTTAAAGGTGTCGGAGATGATCCATTTGTCGGGGTCGACGTCGCCCTCGCGTCGCGCCGTCGACACCGTGTCGCCGAAGCGGCGAAAGCACGCGATCGCCGTGTACTCGATCACCTGTTAGATGCGCGCGACGACGAACCCATGATCCAGATACCAGCGTAGGAGGGGCGTGGCGAGCACGATCGCCGTGCCGAAGTACCTACCGACGAGCGTCCGTTGAGGTCGGGTGAGTAGCTCGTGCGACTCGGCGTAGCGGCGCATGAACGGGCTGAGATCGTCGCGCGTGATATCGATGTTCTTTAACACGGGCTGCATTTCGGCGAACCTGGCGCGCAGCGCTTCCGGCACGGCGATATCGCACTGCACGAGGCCGAACAGAGAGCCGTCGTGTACACCCTCCAGTATCGTCGAGCGCGTACACCGTCCCGCTGATGGTTGCCATCGTGACGCGTCGGGCGGTGTCGGCACCGCGGGGGGTCGCACGGTTCGCCACTGGCACTCCCACCTTTCGATGACGGCGTCGACGTGGCGGCGTAGGTAGGCCGTCACGGCGATCGTCTCGGCGTACAGCGTCGTCATCGGGCGACCGTTGACGGCGTTCGTCGTCACGTGCGTCTGGCACGTCGGGCAGCCGTGGAAGTAGTAGCCGTGAAATTGATACGCCGTTCGCGTGGCGGCGCACCAACCGTCGACTCGGTACTTGCCGACGCGCTTCTCGCGTCCGTTCAACTGGTGCCGTATACGAGTGTCGGTCCGTTCCGCCTCGTACGTCAACCACTCCACGGCCATACGACCGTAGCGGTGCACGTGCTTCGCTCGAAAGCCGTTCTCGGCACGACGGCGCGTGTGCCAACCCGTCGGCATCTCCCGTATCATCGCCGATAGATAGAGGCCGTTCGCGTCATAGCCAAATATCGAACGACACGGGTTGCAGCCTCGAATCGACGTCACGCCGGCCTCGTGATGACGCGCGAAGATGATCGATGGGCCGCCGACGATCTGCGACTGCAGTAGTCGGTGCAGGTCTTTGTTCGGTTCTTTGAACAGGGAGAAATGGATTGACAGCGGCAGGTCGTTGAATAGGTACAACAACGTCAATCCCGGTACGCTGATGGCGTCCTTGAACATGTCGATGCGCTGGCGGCGATAGAAGTCGAACTGCCTCTCGAGGGCCTCGAGAAACGGCGCCACATCTCGGTTATTATACCAGATTAGAAAATCGCGCATCGTCGTCATGCGTTCGTCACGCCACGCCGTCGCACAAATTTCGTACGCCTCCGCGGAGATTCCCTCGCGTTTCAGGTGGCTGTAGAAATTTTCGCGCGGCGGCAGTACGGTCTCGTCCAGGCGCGTCAACGCGTCGATATACTCGTACGGAAAGTACCCCTTCGTCGCCGCGCAGCCGTACGCTTTCAGATAGCGCTCGTAGCTGACACCGGGCGCGAGGTAATTAGTTATATCGAGGAATTTCAACGTCGACGTCGTCAGGCACATGTAATTGTTCTGTCGTTTAATGGTGAACGCCGACGATGTGTGCTGCGCGTCGTCGGTTATGAGCAGTGGGGTCAAGTACTTTTTGACGACATTCAAATAGTACTTACCGCTGTTGAAACCCAGTACGGGCATTTGACGAAGGTGCGTCCGCAGGCGGTCGGCGAGTGCGGCGTACGGTGACGCATCGTTGTCGTCGTCGTCGTCGCACCGTCTTCGCCGCCAGTCGTCGTCGAGCGCGTCGAGCGCCACGAAGACCGCGTCATAGCGGGGGCGAAGAGCCGCGCACGCCGCCGCGCTCACGGCTTCCAGGTCGTCGATGAGGCGGCGCGCTAGTTCGGCCGAATCACCGGACGTGACGTAACAGCGCGCCGCTTCGTGTCCGGGCACGTTCGACGCGACGCTCACGCTGAGCAGTTCTTGTCGCACTAGCCACCGGCATTTGTCGGTATCCGGCGGCAGATCGTTGGCGGCAAAATAGCATTCAAAATCGAAGGTCGCGCGGTACGGATAGTAGCGCAGGTCGTTGCCGCCGACTTCGATGCCTTTGTCGTCGAGCCGTTGAAACACGGACGGCGTCGGTCGGTAGACGCCGCCGGGAAACACGTGACGAACGCCACCTTCGCACGTCGCTTCGTGACGTCGTAAATCCGACGGGTACCGCCAGAGGGAGTTGCCGCATTTCGAGCACTTGTACGTTTTCGCGTACGCGCGCAGGTCGGTTATGTACGAGAAGTGCGTCTCGTACAGGTTGACGTTCAGGGTCGTGGGGGGCTTTTCGAGCGACCGACGGACTAGTTCGGCGGCGCCGGCCTCCGTCAATCGATAGACGGCGACGTTGATGCCGAAAACCGACTCCACGCTTTCCAGTTCGTTCAGGCGCACGCCGTTCGACGTCGTCGAAGCGTAGCGCGCGTGCAGTCGTTTAGCGACTCTCGTTAAACGGGTCGAATTTATTCTCGGGTCGCCACGTTGTCGACCGCCTTGCAGGTGGAGACCGATGCACCGGAAGAGGCATAGATGGTCGCCGTAATGCGTGCCCCGATGATCGTTCGTCAACGTCGCTAAGTGCTTGTTGTTGCGCACGTAGGCGGGGAACGCGGTGCCAACGCACCCGATAGGATGGTTTAGGATGGCGTTCACGAAGTAGGTGGCGTTCGTTACGAGCTCGACCACCCACCCCGAATCGGGACGCTGCGCGATGACGTACTGTAGTACGTCGGTCATGCGCACGACGTCGAGGAATCGTTCGAAGGAACGGCTATCGGTAACGAGGGCGGGCGTTTCGAGGAGGCGACCGCAGCAGTTACAGGACGAATGAAAATAGCGGTAACGACCCGACACCTTGTGGCGTAACACGAAACCATAGCTCACGTTAATTTTAAACGCGTTCTTTTGTTCGCGAAACATAACCCTCAGACGCGGTTCAAGCACCCGCGTACTCGTACAGGCGATTATTCGATAGTTGTAGCGGGACTGTACGGTACCGCGCGCTATCGACGTCTCTATGCTACGCCGATGTTCGTCCACGACGCGCTGTAGAGCGTCGTTGTCGACCGGTGGTGGTGGATTGGGACCGTCGGGAGGTGGCGACACCTCCCGACGAACGCACGTATCCCTCAGGTGTCGTAGCATAACGGCGCGCGTACTGTACGTTGCGCCGCATTTCGGACACTCTCGTCTTTTTACGCATAGCGCGTTATCCCCGCATTGTTTCGAACTCTTCGCGTGTCTCTCTAACGTCGATTGTTTCGCGAAATAAGTACCGCATTTCGGACATTGCCATCTAGTAGGAGTTGGCATACTTTTGGCTCCTACTTTTTCGAGCACCACTTTTATAACAGGGTGCTGTGGTGGTGGATGTTGTACGGACATGCGCATTGCTATGTGACATGTGGACATGCGCAGTAGTGCGTTAAGTAACGTGGGGTGGTGGTGGGTCGACCCTAATGTTGTGGTGTGGTGTGGTGTTTTGTTAAGTAACTCGGAAACGGAACGTACATTTTCAAAATTTTATTAAGCGTACCGTACAAGGTTTTCTTCCTATTAGCAAAAGCGCAATTTTATTAAAACAAGCGCTTAATTTTTTTAATAAATCGACAAAGCAAATTTTCTAGCAGTAATGTTCAAGTGTTCATTCGGCTTAGAGGCCGCTTCGGCACTGGATGTACACGCGAACGGCCGATTCTAGTAGAGCGCTGTTGACGAAATCGCGCCAGTCCGTGCCTATCAGCCAGTCCGACACGAACTGTACCAGATAGAGTTCCCCCGCACGTCCCGGGTGCTGACCGGTCGCCTTAACGTGCAGTAGACGCACGAGACGCGTGAAGGTCGGTATCAACGATTGATGTAGACACGTCTCCAACACGGCGTTGAAGTGTCGCGTGACGAGGTCAGACGCGTTGTCGTAGCACTGCGTGTACACACGAGTCGGCCGACCCGCACGATAGCCGACCATACGTACGTATGGGCAGCCTTCATTGACCTCGCACGCGCCGCATCGTTCGCGCGCCTTCTGCAGAATCGTCTCACCGAGTTGCTCGGCGAAGAGGGCCATTGCATGCCGCTCATAGCGGCAGGCCAACTGACCCCGACCCGTCGCGATGACTTGACGTTGTATCACTTCCGGCGGTGTTGGCGACGGCGCGTGCATGTCGTCTTACGTCGGCGGTTCGATGTGTGGTACGCCAAGCGCCTCCTCGATGATAACGTCCAACTCGTTATTGCTACGCACGCACCTCTACAGCATAACACATGTCCTACTAAGCTTCACTGTCAGCCTACAAACACGCATTATAATTATATCGCTGTAGCGGTACATTATCGTCCATCGGTGTTTGTACGAACACCTCCGCATACAGTTTTGCACGCACCGCATTGTCGTAGTTCAGTCGCAGTCTCTCGAACTCGGCTACCTCAGCGGCGTTTTCACGTTCAAGCCGTTCCGCCCTCTACAAATACACACATGATTAGTCCGCCGCCCCTTTTTTAGCAACACGTTCCAGAAGCACAGCGTCTATCGTCTCACTATGCGCCACTTCCCGGTCCAGCAGTGTTTGTACGAACGCGGCAACCTCCGCATACCTTGCACGCATCCTCTCGTTGTTCGCTAACGTGTCCAGCAGCACGCGCCGGACCTCCTACAGAAGAAAATTGTCATGCTTTATTGCCGCTTCGTAAGCTGAGCACCATGCCATTATATAATTTTCGGCTATCTCGTCTAGTAGGCGCGCAGATTCGTCACTCGTCGGTTTACGCGTCAACAACGATACCAACAGTGGGCACTCCTACTCAAACAACACAAGAAAACACATTAGGCATCATCGGCGTCGTCGTCGTCGTATCTCTTCAGCGTCGTCTTACGCACACTGAGCTCCACTCTCGTGCCTGTTAATTCCAGCACAGTATCACGCAGTTCCTCCTCACTTAATTCCTCCAAGTAGTCGGCCCTGTACTCAACTAGATTAGCCATTTGCGTGTCAAACAGCGTTACCCAAAGCTCATCTTCGCCGGCATCGCCATCTCGCACCATAACGCGCAACGCAAAGAAATTCTTCCCCTCCCCCTGCTCACCGTGGGTTCGACATATCATAAGGGCGTCCTTGACTTGCCGAAACAACTTGCGCCGGCACCGGGAATATCCCCTGTACGTGCACTTGTCTTTATAAGACACCGCTTCAATATGAACTGGCGTCTTAAGCTTATAGACGCCATTCTCAACGCACGCCAGTTCCCTCACACTCACCAATGTAGCGCGCGTCGACACCTCGGCGCTGCACTCTCGATCGAGCGATGCACTCCGCACAGCTGGCTGCTCCAACGCCGCTTCGTCGGCGCCTCGCTTACGCCCCATTGACGGCACGAGAACCACCATGGGGCGCTTAGCAGCGGGCGTTGTCCCAGCTGCTCCGGCTGACGTCGATGCCTGCTGGCCGCCTCCAGTCACCACCTTGGACGCCTGCTTGCGTGCTGTCTTAGCCTTTTTCGGTGTCATTTCGGTTGTAGCGTCGGCCATTGTTGCGGCGGGAGGACGTCTGCTGCAGCTGTAAAAGTTAGACCCCTTGCGTTATACACTAATAGCAATTTTTCAGTCGCTTTATACCCTCACAGCATATAGCGCATGCGCACTTACGGATAACGCCCTAGTCTACGGTTCTATTACAACATTTCGCGCATGCGTTCTAAAGCAAAACTGCCTAGTATCCGATGTCTTTTGCTTTCGGAAAAAAATGAACGGTCATGTAGTGCGTTCGTTGACAAACGTTTATTTACATCGAATTTCAATAAACTAATGACACTACACAATTCCCTAGTCCCCACTGATCCTACACAACGCTTAAATTCATGTTTTTAGTGGTTCGTGTATTGTTTTTGAAATGGCATTGTTCTAGCTTCACATTCCGATCGCGATAAGCTATCGCCCCATTAGCGTCACGCGCCGCAGCTGTTTCGCGTCACCATTCGGTTTCTAGTTATTCGCCAGGAAAAAAATCAGCGGTCGCTTTAGTACATTCGTTGTCAAATGTGACTTTCACATCGAATTTCTCTAATATTAATACTCCACAAGATGCCTGAGCCCTAACTAAGCGTATACAACGCTTCATTTCATGCGTTTAAATGTTCGTTTATTGCTATTTCGATCTCTTTGCCTTCAATGTTTTTACGTCGCTTTCGCGCATGCGCACTTAACGCATAACTGACTTTAGGAAATAATGCAACGGTCGTTGCTCATTTTCATATCATCATGGCTTCCTTGACGTCGTCTACGAAAGAGCCTCCCGCCGCGAAAGAACAGCGGTACGTTTGTATTTAATTTTTTTATTTATTTCTTATTATTTAGTACAGCGGTAAGTTTTCATTCTTTATTAATTACTTTTATAACTTATTTCTTATTATTTAGTACATCGTTAATTATCCTATCTGTATTATTAATTACTTTTTATATTCTTTATTAATTACTTTTTATATTAATTATTTAGTACAGCGTTAATTATCCTATCTGTATTATTAATTACTTTTTATATTCTTTATTAATTACTTTTAATAACAGTGATTGGGAAGGTCCTCATTATTCAAATGCGTTATTCATATTTCACAGAATCCACCTGCCTCGACGTGGACCCAATATCAGCCTGCCGACACGGGGAAACGCCAGCGACAAGACTGTCTGTCGCGTACTCCCAGTAGCACGCACACCGATACCCCGCGTCATCCCAGTCGACTTCCCGGGACCTTCAGACGACGACTACCTCACCGCTTCATTCATTGCCGACAGCGACTCCGATGATGAGGATGCCTTCGGCCTCACCTTGTCATTCGGCGTACGCGGGGCCAATGGCTTGTGGTATACGCCAGTCCCCGCTAGCGAACTATACGAGCGACGCGGCTTTAACTCGCCATTAATTCCAGCCGGTCGCTCAACAATGTTACAACGGCAGTTTGACGAGGACAACTCACGCGCCGCTCGGCTACTGCACCTGAGCCAATTGGGGCGAGGCTCTCGAGCAAACATTACGCAGGCCTGGCCGCCTGGGCAGTTCTCACGCCACCGTGACTTCTATTAATAAAACATCATCTATTACTTACACCGTTTTGCTTCCATTCGTCTATCCACCGCATATAACCATCCTGCCTTAACAGGCCGCTGAGTACAGCTTTAAAATGCTAAACGCATGCATACGATTCGTTTCGGTTTGACAGCGCCAGCTGTACGGCTGAAATTTACGCCGTTACAGAGCCGGCTAGCCGCACGGTTATATTTAGAAACTAGGCCGCCAGATCATCGGCCACGGCTGCTGCTACTGCTGCGAGCGCCGCTGCTGCTACATAGGGTACAGCGGGGTTATTTTCACACAATGGGTTTAGAGCGCAGCGCCGCTATAACCGTTGTGGTTATATACAGGCTTACATAAGCATATATATATATATATATATATATCGATAGGTCCTACGTTGACCGCTAGGGTTAAAATAGTCACTGGGATAACCGTTAGATGGCGCCTCAAAAGGGGAGGGTCATCAATCAAAAGTGACAGGCCATCAATCACGTTTTTTATAAGTATGTTCCCGAAAACGTTTAGTGTCACCAAAATCCTTTGATCTTTTTTTTATAAGTATGTTCCCGAAAAAGATAAGGACGTTTTTTTATGCATAGAGCGAGGCCTAAAAGGGGGCGGGGCGTGCATGTGTGTCTCTTATATACTACTACTGCTATCAACGACTATCGTCCGGCGGTTATTATCCAGTGAAAGAGACGCTATTATTGTAAGTGTGGTTGGATGGCACGATATTCTCATAAGGTCATACCACGTAATACATGTATTTAGTGGCAACATCTCGCGAGATCCAGGGGGACACGATAGTCGTAGATGAACAATAGTCGGCCACTATAATTATATAACTTCCTGTTGCAGAGACTGTTATTGAATTATGGTTCGTGTAGAGTAAAGTACTTAATTTAGTCTCGCATTTTGTGTGCCTGCTGTAATGTTAATATTAAAAAGTTGAATTGTACTTTTACTCTTACTTCAAGTATTTTTGAAAGTTACTTTTACTTTTTACACAAGTAGATTTTTTCAATGTACTTTTACATGAGTAGTTTTGAGGTGGGTTACTTGTAACTTTTACTCAAGTACAAAATAAAAGTTGTTCAGTCAATACTGAACATTGCTGATGTCTAAAGTAATGCCTCAAAGGGCGTATAAAAACTGATGTGTCTTGAACACTCCCTTGCATTCTATTCCACAATGTCGAACCAGTCACAGACAAGGATCGACGTCCACAGCGTTTTAGGTCGTATCGTGGAACAGTTAATAAGGTCTGGTCGGCGGATCTCAGTGATCGGGCTGGCGCCTGTGCGGACTGCGGAGTTATTAATGTCGATACACAATATTTAATACCTACTCCTTTTGTCACACAGTATGATGAGCTGTAAACGAAGAAGATTGTTATGTGTATGTTTGTATAACGCTGGCAGGTTCATATGTAATACTATATTGTAATGTGTGGTCAAGTTACATACCAGTGGCCGGTTGCGTGACACACACCTAAGTCGAAATTCCGCCCAAATTAGGGTCATTAGCTCCTGGGTGGCACATATAGCCATTAGGAGTGGTTGCATGACACGCACCCAGCTCAGTTCGCGCGCAAATTAGGGCGCAACTCCTGGGACAACACCGAGCAGCCTAGGTGTCACATAGCCCGTTTTACTAATGGCCGCGATCGTTCACGAGTTATACTGGCGCAGACAGTTAAGAAGAAATCGCATTTTTAGAGATCATTTAAACCCCTTGGATATGTACAACGACGTTCAGCTGTTTGAAAGGTATCGTTTCAGAAGAGTTTATTTATTTAGAATCGTCGACGAAATTTGTGGCGACGTGGAATTTGCATATAGCCGAAAGGGATTCTTGTTGTTGCCCGAACTTCAAGTGTTAACTGCGTTGCGATTTTTCGCGTCTGGGTCCTTTAGACCTGCCTATCATTCCGGAAATACACCTCAAATTACGGGATGAAAATATTACGGATTCGTTCGTTGTCACAATGATCGTCAATCACTTCTGTGGTCCCCAAATTTAGCTTCACTTTATTCAACAGGTGGCAGCATATATACGTTGCTTATTGTGACATGTTTTTTCATTCGCTGCTTCTGGTCGTAATCTGACCAATAGGAAACAGCGTTACGACAAATTCGCATTTCCGCCGCGCTCATGGCGCTCAAACAAAAATTCACGACTCACGCGGCACGAAATGATGGCAGGGATCGAAACGGCACCACTACCAGCCAAGAAGAAACGTTGCAAACGATTATAACCGCATGCATGCCATGACATGGCCCGTATTGTCAACTTTAAAGAAGGGGATCGGCTTTACATACTGCCGTATACGCGAAATCTATTTGTCTATTTCACATGACATGGTGCCATTGCCTTGGTGGCCGGGATAATTGCAGGTACTGACTACGACAATGTCGTTAGACTAGTACTAGTGACAGAGTAGTGGGTGCTGTACTTATAGGCCAACTGACTGTACTAAGACGAAGTTAGTGTATTTATTGAGTTTAGTCTATCATTTACAGGGATAGTCTTATATACTAGAGTTTAATAGACTAGACGATGTCGACGACTAGCGTAAGCCGTAACGTAATGTTTTGCGTCCCCCGGCACGACTTTGTCAGGTTTGTGTTTGACTTTGATCTTGTCAAGTTACTATACTGTGTAGTCTATAGCCTGGCCCTAGGTATACCGGCTACTAATATTAATCATAATGACACCACAAATAGACATTGACGTGACGCATTGTTATAATGTGTCATGTTTTTATAGTCAGCATGGTGTTTTTGAAATTTACATAAAATCAGAATGACAATGTGTATAGACGCATTTGCATTACAGCAGGGATGAGAAGTTTCCGGTTTTTGCCGGAATTCCGGTTTTTATACTGCTCCAAAGATCACTTTTGTGAATCGTGTAAATCCGGGGAGAAAAAAATGAATGTTGGGGGGGGTAGGGCATATAAAATCCTGGACAATTCACTGAGATCTATCTGCGAATTGAGTTAACCATCCATTCACCGGGTGTCGCGACGTGTTAATGACGCTGCCTGGCGATTAGAGACAGAACCGACCCTACCGAACCCGTGAATCTGCGAAGTAAAACCCTTAGTTCTGCGGCTGTTCGCTTCAACGCTTTCGAAGTGCGCGCACAAAAGCAGTGGACCAATAGGAAACGACGATGCATTTTGTGGAGATGTCGATCATTTTCGAACACAATGGCTAATCGACGACTTGTTGTACGGCAAGACAAATGTTGCGTGAAGGACATTGACAAAAGTGTCAAGAATAAGTGGAATTGGGCGTGGCTGGAGAGATCGGCTGGAGACACTATGTTGGATATATTCATCTGTAAATTGTCAGCACCAGGGAAAGCCTACTGTTTGTGGTGCGAGGCCGATGTCAACTATGCGGATTGGATCCTACAGGCTACAGTCAGAGGGGAACCGAATGCATCGAAGTACACACGCTGGCACTGCCCACACTGGTCACCAATATTCTATTAGAACCAGAACAGAGGGCGTATCACATAGAAGTTCGCCGATTCCATGTAGACAACACACTTCCACAAGCACCCACAAGTTCCAGATTGGACTCGTGGTGGGCTACCATATTCTCTACTGGCAAATTCCCAGCCTTGTCAAAATTGGTGGCTGCAATGATGAGCTGCTTTCATGGTCCTCAAGTGGAAGGGTGTTTTAGTCACATGTCTAGCATCATGAATACTGCCACTGTCAGAAATACATACAAAATGTACTCCATCCATGTTGCCGAGGAAGGAAAGATGAAGGAGGAGAAGAAAACTGAGCTGAACATGTCAAAGACGAAGGCATCCACCAAGTACAAAGCTAAGGAAGCAGTTGAGCTGGCAACGAAGAAAGCTAGAATGGCCCATCAACGGGCTGTTTTGACAAAGCTGGCCAAGGAGAAAGCTGCCCGTCAGCCAACTCGGGTTCAGCCCAGAAAATATCATTAACAAGTGAGTTAATACTATGACAATGTGTGCGTGAGTCGTGTGCTTTTTTGCTATTGGAAATGTTAAGATTTTACATTTAATATTGCTCAAAATACATCATATGTCGTCTACAATTAAAAAATATCTCTATGGAGTCCCCTCGCCCCTCCATTAGATGAGACAGTCCTCTCGGGCTGAAATGTGGGCCACAGCAAAATTTCCGGTTTTTTCTCTGAATGTCACTCTCATCCCTGTTACAGTTACGCTTGTTCACGTTTGATTTCCATCAATGCTAGTTATGAACATCTACCTTACCTTGTTAACTAAACGCTTCAAAACACCTCATAGTTTATTAGAGATAATTATGTTTTGGGTGCAACTATCGTTATAGTCACAGTATTAAAGTATTACTGAGTGGTGTTCTTTTCCTGACACTATCTGACACGGTTCTGAACTATTGCTGACAGCAGGCCAGTATTCCTGAAAATCAGTGTAAATGGGAAGATGGATTACTGACAGGAAGTTTTTGGGGTAGGCAGGTTTGGGACTCCTTCCAGAATGTTGTTGGCGATACAACTCTGACACATAAATCGACCGTTAATAAAACAATTTATCGTGTATCGCAAGCTTTGTGTAAGCGCGCGCGATGATGAATCTTCGCCCCCTTGACGGCTTTATTCTGGGAGACAGTGCATACCCGTTACGAGAATGGCTGCTGACGCCTTTTATAAATCCACAAACATCAACAGAAATTGCGTATAGCCGCGCCTTTGTCAACACGAAGATAACAATAGAAAGGTGTAGCGGTGTCCTGAAACGGCGATTTCACTGTCTGCATACAGAATTGCGGTACTGTCCAGAGAGGGCATGCACAATCATCATAGCGTGCTTGATGTTGCATAATATGGCTTTGGAATTTGGCACACCCGACCCCGACCCACAAGACAACAACGACGATGATGCTGCAACGACAATCTCACCATTATTTTCAGGAAGAGCTACGCGTCAACGTATTGTTCATCAACACTTTACAAGAAGGTAAGTCTTTATCAGCATGACGCTTTATTAGTGAAATAGTACCTATTATACAAATAACCAACATGCTATATTAACATCTTCGTGACTTGCTACTTTAATAATAAAGTGGATGTACCTGCAAAAGCGCAATAGCATTTACGTAGATTCTATTCATCACCATCCAAGCAGAAACTCACTATACAAAGAGCTATTTGATGATATCTTATAATCTGACGCAATGGTAAATTATCTAATGAACTCACAATGCAACAATGATGTAGACGACTCTCTTACATATCTTTAAGTGTGTGTATACTTTGCATGTATTTAAGCACACAGCAATTAGTGGTAGAAACAAAGTCAGATCAAACGCAAATGATGGTATGTGGTTAACTGTAGAACTGCTATGTTTGGTTGCTACTGTGCTCATTTCTTTTGCAGCAGTTGAATTTTAAGCTGAAGTAAATTTTTTAGATCTTTTATTTCAATGTCTTTTTGCAGGTAGATGGCGTAGAGGTCGTCAACAGTTGATGTGGACTGTCTCTTCCTCTTCCTGTTCGTGGCGACTGGCGAAACGATTGAAGGCTCTCTCGCCCGCAACGTGTCATTGTGATCAACTCCCACAGTGACATTGTCTCCAAAGTCTAAAGGAGTGCTGCACCGTGTAGGATTACTGCTGCTGCTGTTGCTGCATGGACGATCTGTAACAATAAGTTATATGTCACGCCAAGGTATTGTGGTGGAATACAAATGTTTCATATTTTGTATAATTTTTTGTATAACACCAATTATTGTTTAACATTTCCATTAACATAGACGGGATTTGCAAATGTGTACCCACAACCTTGCATGTCAAAGGTACTCTGGCTGGAAAGAAATTATGATTTTTACAGGGTCAGTTTTTAAAACTCGACAACGTATTTATTACATTTGTACATGATACAATCTGAAATTGCTTGTAAAAAAACAAGAATGTTTACTCATTAGTTTGTGTAAAACAAGCAACAGTATATTTATTCACTGTCATATTAACAATTAAATAATTATTTTAACTGACACGATTTGGTGTCATCAGCATATTGACAAATAAATTCATAACTATGGAATGCATTCATATTTATATTTGTTTTGCACCTCAAATAATGTTACAACGGCAGTTTGACGAGGACAAATAAAACGTTATGTGTATCACCTTACCATTGACGTTCTCACTGGGAGCACCTCTCATTGGAGTGACAGGAACAGCGTCGTTAGCAATCTGCAGGGAGTTGTTCTGCTGCACCAATGACTCTGGGACATAATCATTACAATTATGTCGTGTTGTGTAACTCCAACGCATAGGCATAAGAACATCCCGAAACGTGTATACTATACACTGATGACACAAGATCAAAAACAGTGACACACTACTGATGTTATAAAACGCGCTCAGCTATTGATGTGTTTTCTCTTTTCTGTCTCCGTTCTCTTTTTCTCTTTTGTTTCCTCCACAGACAGATCAAACGTTGTGTAATTATCAGGATTGATCGTTCAACGTAATGTTTAGATTCGACATTCGCAGCTGTCAGTGTTAGTTAATAGTGGTGCAACATTACATAAATAGCAATACTAAGGACAGTCTAAATTGACTTAATTACGGTAGATGCGTGTACAACCTTGTTAATTTTGACCGACTAACGTAGTTTCACACCTAAGACAACTCACAAAGCAATTGCGACTTATCTTAATGGGTGTTCTTGCGAAATTAAGCACATATAAAAAAATTACATTAGCAAACCTTCAGCTTCGCCTGCGAACATGCCGTTGTTGTTGCTCCGAGTCCACCGATAGACAAAACATGTTCCCGCTGTGATATATCAACGAATTGCTGAGGTGAAGTAGTTTATTAGTACTACGAAGCGTCGTGCTCACACAAGTACATGACGTGCTTGCTACATCATCACAGACCGAATCACAACAAAATGCTAACACACCGGTAGGCATCCTCCAACGACAAAGTACCATACACTACATCCCACTTTTTCCATAAAATAAAAGTAATTGTAAGAACGAGAAACAACAACTACGACTAATCTAGGTAGTTAATATAACACAGTCTGTATCAATATAACACAGTCCGTAGAACACCGATCAACGCCTGTTCCCAAGATTCATAGATCAAGTCTGTGAGTCCTCAACACAGTTCTACCTGACCGCGTGTGGTACGCATTCTGCGTCGTCTCTGTTTCCGTCAGTTGCAGTTCTTCTCCCGCTTGCTTGACCATCTTACTGCTGCGGTGCTGTCAGTTGCTGGTACGCTGCGATGTGTTGTCTCCGCATGCACCCGTGGGTAGCTCGTCAACGAACAGTACTCGTAGTCTCGCAGGTGGTGTCACGTGTATCTGCCTGCGGTTGCGCCTAAGCATGTTACCGTTTTACGACTCGACCAGATACGAACGTGGTTCTTCACACCTTACCTTCATAGTTGCCTCGTTCCATCGACCAAACACATGATCATGTATACGTATCGGTTGTCCTGCCATCAATGGCGTTAAGTTGTGCGCATTCGTGTCGTGATACGTTTTCTGGGTATCCTGGCGCTCCTTTAGTCTGTTCTGGACCTCATCTCGATGCGACAAGGGGTTGCGAATCTGGATGGGTAGATCTCCCTTCAGCTTCCGTGCGTACAACAGTTTGCTCGGTGACGGTAGATGGTGGTTAAGAGGGGTAGATCGTAAACATAGCATCGCCTACTTTGGATCCGTGTTACTTTCCTTCGCCTTCTTCAGAGTGCGTTTAACCGTCTGGATAATCCTCTCGACAAATCCGTTTGACTGTGGGTAGTGGGGGGGGGGGGGGGATCTCGGAAGTTTCCACAATCATAGTGTGGCCCGTTATCACTCATGGCTTTCTCTGGGGTGCCATGCTCTGAGATTGGTTGCCAGCACTACTGCGTGGCTGGTACACGGCGTTGGCATTTTCCGGATGAACGGGTTATTTAGAGAAGTAGTCTGCTACTATTAGGTACTCTTTGTTGTCGAAGTGAAACAGATCAGTTCCGAGTATCTGCCATGCTCTCGCCGCCAATTCGTGAAGCATCAGCGTTTCTTTCGCGTTGGAGCGTTGGTGCTCTTGACAGATTGCACACAGCTTCACCATTTCTTCTAGGTCGTTGTGGATGCCATTCCAGTAAACACAGGATTTCGCTCGTAGCTTGCATTTCTCTATGCCCTGGTGTCCCGCATGTACTCGATCTAGCACGTCTGCCTGCATACTCTTTGGTATTAGGACTCGCTCACCTCTCTGGATGACACCATCTTCTACCGAGAGTCCATCACGATAACACTAGTATGGTCGCAACTGTTTCGGGATGTCGTCACGTTTCTTCGGCCATCCGTTGATGACGATGTCCTGCAGGTTGTAGAGTACTGCGTCGCTCCTCGTCTCACTTCTGAGTTGTTGAATCTTGTTGTTCGAGAATAGCACCATATTGACAATTTTTTTCGTCACGTCGTACTATTGAATTCTCAACAACATCCTCTGCAGTCTAGGTGGCGCTGCGATCAGGTTCTGCAGCTGAATTATCTTTAACAGCTTGTGAATCCTCTCAACCGTGAAATGTTTGCCATACATGTGTGTACGGAATCGTTCGGCACCAAATGCGACTGCGAGTAGTTCTCTCTCAATGTTTGAGTATATTTTCTCTGCATCTGTGAGACCTTTGGAAGCATTCGCAATCGGTCTTCCTTCCAGCAGAAGAACATCTCCCAGGCCTCTTCCTGAAGCATCTGTTTGTATCGTAGACTCCTTCTCGCGCAAGTGCGCATATGGTCAAATCCAACGAACGGGGTACACGGCATGTTTAGACATGTATCTTGAGTAATTATGTGATTAAAAGTGTGGAAATATGCTGTGTTTATCCGGCTCGAAGATACCTTTCGAGGGATATATAGTTTGTATTTTCTAGTTTGAAAACCTTTGGAACTAAAGCTGATAAATTGGTCGTTTTTGGCATTTTTTAAATGTTGACTTCTATATTTTTTTTAATCAGTTAGTAATCATCGTTAATCATGAATATGCACCGTGTTTATTACTTTATTAGAACACCACATGTGTCTATGTTGTTACTGCCTTGTGATTAATGCAATTTGCAAATAACCAGATTTTTCCATAATATTGGTCATGGGGAATATTGGTGTTATCGTCCGAGGATCATTTTTTAAATGTCATATTCAAGTAAAATTATTAACCGATAACATGCATATTTAGCTGCACATATATATTAACATGTGTAGTACCAAACTGCACTGCTATTTTTCAGATGTATCTTTTGGTATTTTTTTTTCTTTTCTCCGCCGACTCAGGTTTAGGGAATGTTTTCGCGTTATCATCCGGGGCCCTTGTTTCTTTCGTTTTAACACAAACTTGTGAAGAATAGTAGGAGATTTGTATTCCAACTAAAGAACATCTCTCTGGCTATCAGAGCAGTCATTTGGACTCACCCAAAATATTTTCTCTGTATGATATGGCCCGGGAAAAGCATCAAGTTACCGTCCGATTATAGTTATCGTCCGATCCGCGAGACGGTGGTAGTGTTTTGAGTGCTTTTGGGTAGCCTCTATCGGCTTCCAGCGGAACTACGCGACCGTTCATCATCCCTGTTAATGTGCGCTACAAAAGATCGCACTAAGTAAGTATATTTCCTGATTTATTACTGTTTTGCTGCATCTAGATTGTTTTTGTAGACTATTCTGATCTACGGTAACAGTCATACACATGTTGTTTATACGTGATAATGCTCGAACTTGATGTTATATGAGCCTCTCGATGACGACCACATGTCAACGCATGAGCTATGATACTGCGGGATACAATGTTTCATGAGTGTTTTTTTTTAAAGGGCGCCACGGTCGATAACGATGATCCACGGATGATAACGCAATACGTTGTTAATAGTAATACTGCATTAAGAAAGGCATTGTGTGAAATAGAGTCTTAATATGCCACTGTGTGTGTGTGTGTGTGTGTGTGTGTGTGTGTGTGTGTGTGTGTGTGTGTGTGTGTGTGTGTGTGTGTGTGTGTGTGTGTGTGTGTGTGTGTGTGTGTGTGTGTGTGTGTGTGTGTGTGTGTGTGTGTGTGTGTGTGTGTGTGTGTGTGTGTGTGTGTGTGTGTTATATGATAGCCAATATATATTCCTGTCCAATTTGACTCACTAAGTGCATTAATTACCATTATGCTTAGCATTAGATCGGTTTTGGTAGAATTTGTACATTATTTATTAGGATTAAAAGAAATCTGTCATACCAAATAATCTGCAAAATAGTAAAGTTTAGCATTCTATCGCAAGCTTTTGTATGTTATGCACACTCTGAAGAGGTTATTTTGGCCAAATTAAAATAAAATAGTGCTTTCTAGAGGGAGCCACGATCGATAATCGTGATCCATGGACGATAACACAATACGGTGGTAATAGTAGTACTGCATTGTGCTGACTTGTTTTGTCTTATCTTTTTAACAGGCCAACATGGGGCTATACAGAAAAAGGCTGACATCTCATCAAGAGTGAAAAGATCATTACCAACAGCGGTGAATTCTGAAACACAGGCTCAGAGAAGCGAAGACCACAATGAGGTGCAGCGATGCAAGGATATGCTAGAGAATGCAGCAAAGGAAAAGGAGGTGCACGAGAAAGAGGTGGATGTGAGGGAGATAGAGGTGCAGGAGACATAGGTCACGGAGAATGCAGCAAAGGAAAAGGAGGTGCAGGAGAAAGAGGTGGATGTGAGGAGGATTGAGGTGCAGGAGACAGAAGTCGGGGAGATTGCAGCAAAGGAAAGGGAGGTGCAGGAGAAAGAGGTTGATGCGAAGGGGATAGAAGTGAATGAAAATGAAGAGAATCACGGTGCAGTTAAAGAAAGGGAGTCGGAAATGGGAGTACAAAAACTGGTAGTAGACAGTTGGTTGGCCGTTCGATTTAACAAGAAATGGTACATGGCCCGGGTATCACGACCGATGGCATATTTGAAGTAGCATACATGACCCGCACTCGAGGAAACTGGAAATGGGGGAAGCTTGAGGGTGGGTTTGTGGAAGCCTCAGACGTCATCAAGGTGGTATCACCTCCTACGGCGGTAGACAATGTGTTCACCTTCAAGCCTCATGAAATAGAATTTATAAAGAAATGCCATGCTATGGAGGAAAAGGATGATGATGATGAGTAGACAATGTGGTGGACATTGGACACTGAGTAGACAACGTGATGGACACTGAGTAGACAATGTGATGGACACTGAATATACATTGTGATGGACACTGAATAGACATTGTGATGGACACTGAGTAGACAATGTGGTAGACACTGAGTAGACAACGTGATAGACACTGAGTAGACAATGTGATAGACAGTTAAAAACGTTATCATACCAAAGTGTTGCCGATTTATAATGTTTTATGTGTATGTAAGTACATTAATTATATTTGTTACCCTTTTTAAATAAAATTGGTTTAGTGTTCGAGTAATGCCGAGTTATAGCCCAAACAATGAAATTATTTATTTGCATACATTGCCCGGTGTAGTAAATAATGTAGACAGTTTAAAATGCACTACCATATCACAGTAATTAAATATGGCGACTACAGTGAAGAAAATGTTTAAAAAAAGATTATTCCACAACTCTAGCACTCGGAATACAACGAAGAGGACAGAAGAGAACAAGGTATACATACATAAGGGATACACATGAGGCTAACAGTGCAATATAAACAACATATACTAAGGCACTTTCTCAATTTACTGTTAATCATGATTTTCAAAATTGTGTTATCGTCCGAGTATCATTTTTTCTGCGTGTCCTGTGCTAAAAACGTGCAGGTTGTGATCATAACATAAAAATACCAATGGATAACATACATTCTCCCCATAAACACGAACAGTTAGCCCATATCTACTACGTATTTGTCTTGTTGTACAAGTAATGCCAACAATGCAGAAGTAGAAAATATACGATTATTCAACAACTTTAGCACTCGGAATACAAAGAAGAGGACAGCAGAGAACAAGGTATGCATACGTAAGGGATACAGGTGTGGTTAATACTGCAACATAAACAACATGTACTAAGGCACTTTCATAATTTACTACTAATCATTAATATTCCAGATTCTAAACTGATTTTTTAAATTGTGTTATCGTCCGAGTACCATTTTGTCTGAGTGCCTTG
This sequence comes from Escarpia spicata, assembly GCA_963995525.1. NCBI lineage: Eukaryota > Metazoa > Annelida > Polychaeta > Sabellida > Siboglinidae > Escarpia > Escarpia spicata. The sequence goes on from OZ023206.1 coordinate 36,889,740, forward strand.
TGTTATAAATTTGCAGGTTGCGTCCATAACATAAATACCAATGGATAAAACACATCGTCTGCTTAAATATAAACAGTATGCACATATCTACAACGAGTTTGTCTGTTGTACAAGTAATGACAACACATTCGGAAAATAGAGTGGGGCAATATTGAAGTGCGAAAAAAACTTCACCGCACTCTGACAACTCTAAATAAGTACCCCACCCCCCAAAGTCACGCCGTTATAACATATGTCCACATGTTATCCATTGACAAAAAGTTAAATATCTAAGACAACACCTTTGAACTGTGGGTTATGTCCTGACAACGGACGATAACTTGTGGTCCTCGGATGATAACATATAGAACACACCTTTGAACTTCAAGCAACTGTAAAATCGTAAATGTTGTGAATTAGTGTGCCCAAATTTTGGTGAAGTCGCATCAATATTATGTACATTTAATACCACAACTGAACAAAAGAGCCAAGCAATTCTATTTTCGACCTTGTGTGGAGCCCCAAGACCCCCGCTCGTTGGATTTGACCATATAGATGACTTGACCCGCTCGAAGACATCTTGATGCATCTGTGACCATTGATAGTCAACATTTGTCTTTAGCAGTCCTCTCAACATTGCTGTGTTCTGTGACAGGCTTGGTACGAATGAGCCCATGTACGTGATGATACCGAGGAACTCTTGTAGCTCCGTTTTGTTTGCTGATGTAGGGATCATCTGTATGTCCGCCACCTTCTTCGGGTCTGGATATATGCCTTTGTCGTCATAGATGGTGCCGAAGAAGCTTATCTGCGGCGCTTTCACCAGACATTTCTTGCTATTGAACACCAAGCTATGTTCGCGTGACACCTTCCTCAAGTTGTGTAGGTTAGCGTCATGTTCCGCCTCACTGCGTCCGAACCCGGCGACATCATCCGCAATGCACACTGACCCGGAGCAGTTCTCGAGTATCATGTCCATCTTTTGCTGGAATACGTCTTGTGACATAACGAGCCCGAATTGCATCAGTATTGAAACAGTACCTCCCAAAAGGACTGTTGAATGTCGTTAGTAGGCTGCACTCTCTATTTAGTGTCACTGATTAGTAGCCATTCTTTGCGTCTAAATTTGAGAAATGCGTTGCGCCTGCTAACTTGGAGTACAGCTCAACTCCACGATGTCGATGACCGCACACATTAGCCGTACCTGTCGGGTTGTCGTGGCTGTCGAGCCAACGTGACTCTGGACATTTCAGGAGAGACCTGAAAACATTTCTCTTTAGTCAGGTTTTTTCATAATTTATTTATTGTATTTTTAAATACATACATGTACATCTTAATGTTATATAAGGCCCATTAATAATCGAAATGTGTAGTTGTGTTAGCATATGTATCCCATGTATTGTAATATTATAACGACAACGTAATGTATTCTTACATCATGTTTTAGTTTGTAAACACCCCTGAATCTGCTTTGTAGAGATATGTGGTGTATAAATAAATTTGATTTGATTTTTGTGGATAATCTCGTCCAACGTTGGCGTTTTGTGAATACACCGCTTTATCGTTCGGTTTGGGTCCAGGCAAATCCTCAGTGAGCCGTTTTTTTGACGCGAGAATGCCACACTTGAGACCCAGTCTGTCGGTTCTGTGACTCGCCTGATGACACTGTCTCTCACCATCTGATCGAGTGCACAGTTCATCTTTCATCTGAATACGGCACTTACGCGGTGCATGAATCACCGGCTGCACGTCTGGATCTGTGACAATATGATAGGTGCCTGGGAAGTTTCCCAACGTGTCGAGTCAGTCTGTGTACATCTTCTTCAGTGTTTGCGTTGACCCGATGGGATCGACTTCCTGGCCGACTGTACCTTTCTCTATCGCGTCAGCCTACGAGAATTTGGCAACACCAAGATCGCCGGCCCGTTTGTACCTGCAACGAAGAACTCGGCATCAACGCTGTGATTATAGCGACATGGTAATGTTAGTGATCCGTACTGCGGTATTCTTGTACGCTCTTAATGTCAGTGCACCACGGGTCGGGTATCTTCCAGTTATCAACTCTGGGAACACCGTCTTGTAGATTCTCAAAGACAGTCTATTGCCCTGCGCACCCGTGTCGACTTTCACCTGTAGGTCAGCTGTGTGACCCTGACGTTTGTTAGACAATTGTATGTCGATTTTAGCGAAGACTTCATCTCTGGTGACGACTCTACTATCGTCATCCGCCGACACTGACAGTGTCGTGAAGTTGAGATGCACGAATTGTGACGTAATCTCGTCTTGTGGCTCGGCATACCCTCGTTGAATTGCGTGAACGTCTCGGGTGCGTTCTTGCATATAAGTTAGGTTATCTTTCCCCCGTTGCACCGATTTCCCCTCGTGCCGAGACTTGGATCGCGGTCTCCTCCTCTCTGGGGTTGACTTTGATTAGCGGGCTTCTTGCACACTGCTTGCCAATGGTTCCTACCACCGCACTGTCTCTATGTCGATCCGTAGGCTGGACATCTATCTTCTCTGCGATGCGACCCACCACAGAAGCGACAACTTTTAGTTTTGGCTGTCGTGACGTAATGCACACTCGTGTGACCTGCTTGAACGCCTTCCAGTTGCGTCAGGTGATTTATAGACGCCTCTATTGTGCGCCCGATATTTAACGCCTGTTCTAATGTCAGTTTTTTATCGTGTCCTAGGAGCTGTTTCTGCAACTCAGGAAGCCTTGTACCTATGATCAACTGTTCATTGAGTCGTTACATGCTTCAGCATACAACACGTTTTGTAGCCAACGCATTGTCCCACAGCCGTTGACATAGTTATGTCTATGACACCAACAACGGGACTATAGTTTATAGTGGTTTGACTGGTAAGTGCAGGGCATACCTGCTTTTGTGAAGTTTTGTCTTCGCCGTCGGCTTTCGCTTCGCTGACATAGCACTTTCGAAAATTGGCATGCAGTCTCCAACAATAGCTAAACTCGATTATTCTGAACACTGACAAGTGCTCATATAAACTATGGGTCCGTGTATATACCGTTTTTCCTTTTTCGTTTTGAAATTAGCGAACGAAAAAGGAAAAAAGCAAACAATGTTCGTTTTTCGTCTTTCGTTTGTTTTCATATTTGAAGTATGAAAAACGAATACAATCTACTATTCGCGGTATTTCTAAAACATGAAAAACAAAATAACGATAAAACAGACCGTTTTTCGTTTTCACTGCATCGGAACGGAAAACGAAATACGACTGCAGCACCACTCTTTTTACGTTTTTGTATTTAGGAAGCTTCGGCTGCCTTACTGCTTCGGCTAGGCGGCAAAGTTGGTGGCTTCTGCGGGACAATTCGATCGCACCTTTTATGAAAGGTTTCGACGACTAAATTAATTATATATATTCAAATATATATATATATAACTTTCCGCAACCCCATGTAACCTTTTTTCACGTAAAATTATGTTTTGACATAAAACGGCGCCAAAGATTAACAATTCAATTTTTATCCGTCTGCTATATTCCGCTGGACATAAGATCGGTTATTTTAGCAAAAACACATAATTTATCGAATAATATATCAAATTCCAAAATGACACATACGTTAGTAAGTATAATAAAATATGTAAATATAATTAATGTTGTTAAATGTACGTTCATTTTATTTCACTAGTTAACAATAAATATCGTACTTAAACTCACAATGCAATTTTAGATTTACAAATCTGACCGGCAGGTTTGAGCTGCGGTTATCGTGTTAGTTTTATTCTTTACCTTTTACTTCATAGATCAGTAATGGGTGTTGGTATGAACATACGTACTACAAAAATAAACTTGGCATTAATCCTACAGTGGCGATCTTTTACTTTCTGACCTAACCTTAAAAACGACCACCTACAGCCGCCAAACTTCTCCTCACATATCTTACATACATATACACACACTACGTTACAAAAACAATTATCTTATTATCTTCCCATAACGATCAAAATCGTAATTTTCCCAGTAAAAAAAGTTAAACTACTTTCTAAAAAATTAAGTAAAAGTAGAAGTAAAATACTTAATGCAAAAACAATAACTTTCGCGTCCACCATAAATACTATAACAATTGGAAGTGACCTCATGTTACGCATGCTTCCAGAAGACAGGTTTGTAGACAAACACGATCGCGAAGTGGCCCGCGATTGGAATTAATTAATTAAATTGGATTACTTTCTTTTGGTCCTGCGACGGGATTTTCCTGGCGATTAACTATGTTTATGAAATATCGTTGACGGGCGACGTAGTTCAGTCAAAAAGGTAACGAAAGTATATCGCAAAGTAAATTAAAGTAACAAAATAAAAAGAAGCGTTACCTTAGATAAAAACTATTTCGTTTCAAATAAAAGTAGTTTGTGGAAATTGTACTTCGTTACTTGTCAATGACTAGAAAAAAAACTACTAAAGTAGGGTAATTAAGTAGTTTAATTGTATTACATGTCACCACCGGCAAGAATTACTCCGCAAACAGGTCACACAAACAAATTGCTGAAAAATATCCTTCCGCTTATTCAAATCATCTAGAAATCCACCATTTTACTGTCAACACCTTCTACAATCACACATGAAAATTTCCCTACTCAAATGCATTTATGTCACAGCATGTGAATTTAGTAAAAAAATCATTTCTCAAAAATACACTGCACTTTTCTTCGTCTAACTAGAACATGACCCCAAGTAGGCAAGGCAAGTTTGGAGAAAATTTTTGAAACTAACACATTTGATAGGCTCTCCTATCTCATACACTGTGTGGTATGTTTTGTTTAATTCATCCATGTGTTTGTTTTTTATACACATTTCAAAAGAGCCACCCTACTTGACATTTCACCGTGTGAATAAGCATTTCACTGCTGGACAATTTATAATCTAGCACAACATTCTCAGGTGGCACGTATGAACTCCTATAACAGTTTTCCAGAAAGTCCAATATGTGTTTTATAAGAATATTCAATACAGCGAGTTGTTATTTGTTACATTCAAATTTATATTGATTTTATGACCTTGCGCCCTATTTACAAAGGTAAATATCAACAAAAAGTCACCTTAGGGTGTGAAATCTCAAAAGGCCAGACGTCTTATGCAGTTCAATTACATAATGTTACACAGCCTAATTAGCAGACATTCAGAAAACAATTCCACTTGCTTGATTGGCCAGAAGGTCCTGCCAGTAGACAGTATCAGATAACAGGCTCGGGCTACAGCCAACTCCAGCTAGTCACTGTCATCAGGCTTCATTAGGGTCAATGACAAGATCTTCAAGTGTGTTTAACTAGCAGAAGTAAACAAAAAAGATTGATGGATCACCCTGCTGCAATGTCATTGGTTCATTATCATACAGATTTGCAAATTGAGGCTTAACTAGTAGCATACACACCCCACCCCCCTTATAAGACATGTGTTCCGACACTGTGATTTGGACTTGCAGACTGATGAGAAGTCTGTAAATTGCAATATCCAAAAACGGTTTGTCCCATTCAACTGTTATTTTGCCATACAAATATTATCAGTGATTGTTTCAAGATATTTGAAGTAAAATGCGTCCTCCATGATTGTGCAATGACAATAGCATGCTTCCGTTGCCAGGGTCTTTATTGGGGTCAGCCCACTGTTGGTTTTCCCCTAGGCGACAATGTTAACGTTTTGTCTGATTATAAGAAAACGTGACCTATAAAATGTCTTAAACTTCTCACCTGCTGTTATCATCATCTCATTAACATGCCGATAGATTTTAACAAAAATTGCATACTTCCAGCTCTCGTAAAATGCCTGTATGTGTGACACCCGTCAATATTTTCAAATGCCGGCAAGAATTACTCCGCAGACAGGTCACACAGACAAATTGCTGCCAAATATCCTTCCGCTTATTCAAATCATCTAGAAATCCACCATTTTACAGTCAACACCTTCTATAATCACACATGAAAATCTCCCTACTCAAATGCATTTATGTCACAGCATGTGAATTTTGTAAAACATCATTTCTCAAAAATACACTGCAACGGACAGGAAGTCTAACTAGAACGTGACCCCAATAGCAGTCGGCCTCGTTTTGAATGCAAACAATTGAAAGTATGTGTTCAGTATAAATACCTATCCGCTGTTTTTTTCCCCACAGTTGCTCTTTGATCAATTTGGGAAGTTATTTCTATTTGTTAAAAAAGACTACCAAATGTAAAATTGCACCCCTTCATTCTGTGCTTCAAATTGGTACTTCATTCTTCTTAGCACCCTAATTGCACTCTAAATTGTCATGTCACGTGATTAATGGTGTGCAATTTTGTATCCTAAAATCTATGCACCCCGTAGGATGCAATTTTTGCACTAAAGGGTGCATATAGGGTGCAAATACTTTTTGCACCCCGGCATCACCCTAGTTGAACCCAAATTTCTTAGTGTGTACTAGTACTAGTGATACTTGATGCTGCTGCTAATTGGCTGCACCTGCTGCTACTGCTACTGGCGGCATCTGCTGCTACTGCTACTGGCGGCACCTGCTGCTACTGCTACTGGCGGCATCTGCTGCTACTGCTACTGGCGGCATCTGCTGCTACTGCAACTGGAGGCATCTGCTGCTACTGCTACTGGCGGCACCTGCTGCTACTGCTACTGGCGGCATCTGCTGCTACTGCTACTGGCGTCATCTGCTGCTACTGGCGGCATCTGATGCTACTGCTACTGGAGGCATCTGCTGCTATTGCTACTGGCGGCATCTGATGCTGCTGCTACTGGAGGCATCTGATGCTACTGCTACTAGCGGCACCTGCTGCTACTGCTACTGGCGGCATCTGCTGCTACTGCTACTGGCGGCATCTGCTGCTACTGCTACTGGCGGCATCTGATGCTACTGCTACTGGAGGCATCTGCTGCTACTGCTACTGGCGGCACCTGCTGCTACTGGCGGCATCTGCTTCTACGACTACTGGAGGCATCTGCTGCTACTGCTACTGGCGGCACCTGCTGCTACTGCTACTGGAGGCATCTGCTGCTACTGCTACTGGCGGCACCTGCTGCTACTGGCGGCATCTGCTTCTACGGCTACTGGAAGCATATGATGCTACTGCTACTGGAGGCATATGCTGCTACTGGCGGCACCTGCTGCTACTGCTACTGGCGGCATCTGCTACTGCTACTGGCGGCATCTGCTGCTATTGATACTGGTAACACCTTCTGGAAACTACGTTCTTGCAGGCCACTGCTACTCACGTCTGTTTCTGTTATTTGATATCCTGATGCATTTGTTTAAATTGTTGTATTTTCAGTATTTGCGTCCGTCCAACCTTCTGACCTTCGATCTAGTTATATTGTATAATTTGTCTGTTTCACAGAATGCTCTGTCTTAGCAACTGTAGCTGTCCATTTAACAATTGCAAACATTCTCCTTAGAAGGAAGCAAACATATGTATAGCAAACAAAGAGAACGAGAGGAAGAGAGAGGGAGAGAGAGGGAGAGAGAGGGAGAGAGAGAGAGAGAGATAGAGAGACGGATGGAGAGAGAGATAGAGAGAGAGAGAGAGAGAGAGAGAGAGAGAGAGAGAGAGAGAGAGAGAGAGAGAGAGAGAGAAGAGAGAGAGGGAAAGAGAGAGTGAGAGAGAGCGAGAGAGAGCGAGAGAGAGCGAGAGAGAGAGAGAGAGAGAGAGAGAGAGAGAGAGAGAGAGAGAGAGAGAGAGAGAGAGAGAGAGAGAGAGAGAGAGAGAGAGAGAGAGAGAGAGAGAGAGAGAGAGAGAGAGAGAGAGAGAGAGAGAGAGAGAGGAGAGAGAGAGAGAGAGAGAGAGAGAGAGAGAGAGAGAGAGTAGAGAGAGAAAGAGAGAGAAGAGGAGAGAGAGAGAGAGAGGAGAGAGAGAG
>OZ023206.1:36897784-36935284 GCA_963995525.1 Escarpia spicata
AGTTTAACATTGTATGTAACATTCGAGAAGATTAAAAAAATACAGAAAACTACAGTTGTAGCATAAATTCGATTTTAAACCCGTCTGTGTAGCGATTCCCGCGGAAAATAAAAATGTCATGAGCTAGGCGGTCACGTGGTATCGTGAGGTCACATATGACCCACACTCGCATCAGGCCGACCCTTTCCATGCATTCAGAGCATGTTTACAAGCATAGCTTTTGGGTCGAAACGAGCGTCAGAATGAGTCATTGTGCAATCTTCCGATGCAACACAAACAATAGTCAGAATATAGTAACAAGCACTTATTTTACGGTTCAACATGAATCCAATTTTATTCAAAACAAAGAATGCGAATGAGCCTACAAGTCCACTAGCGGTAGGTTTCGCCGAGCTTGGGCTCGTTTTCAGAATAATTATATCGAATGCAACCAACGGGAGATAATCTACACAAATAAACATACATAGCAAACATATATTGTATCCAGCTACAGAAAATAACGTGTATAATCTCATAAAATCACTAGAATATCGATGTATGAAGGAGGAGTTGTACAATAATTTATCATAACAACTTAAACAAGAGAGAGAGAGAGAGAGAGAGAGAGGGAAAGAGAGAGCGAGAGAGAGCGAGAGAGAGCGAGAGAGAGCGAGAGAGAGAGAGAGAGAGAGAGAGAGAGAGAGAGAGAGAGAGAGAGAGAGAGAGAGAGAGAGAGAGAGTGAGTGAGTGAGTGAGTGAGTGAGTGAGTGAGTGAGTGAGTGAGTGAGTGAGTGAGTGAGTGAGTGAGTGAGTGAGTGAGTGAGTGAGTGAGTTTATTCAGTAAAATTATATACATGCATTACATAATTAGAAGAAATATGACATCTATATAGTAATACCGAGGATAGCACATAAAAGCACACATAATATACTTATTTCCAATGTGATCTTCATAAAATATTGAATAAGTAATTGTAGTATAAAATATAAAACAAATAGTACGATTAAAAAAATATTGTATATGTAAAAAATTGCAAAATTTTAAATATAATAAATAAATAAATGTTATGCATTAAATATTAAGACGCAACGTAAATATTGTGATCATTGGCCACCAATCTAATAAAAGAGTCGTCACCTTTTTTTAAACTAATTTTAGATCGACATTGTTTTGTTTCGATAGGCAAGTTGTTTCAGTGGCATATGCCTGTATAAAGGAAAGAAGTTTATTCAGAACCCTTTACTCTGGGAATAACACATGCCAATTATCTGGCTCTCTTGTGAGGTATCTATGTTGAACCATTTCAACATTTGCTCTTAAATATGCTGGTGCGTTACCATTGATAATATTGAACATGTGACCCAACTTTAACTGTTCTACTCTATATTCAACAGGCCGTATTCTAACGGTCTTAAAATCATTAGCACCAACATGGAACCTCGGTGGAGCATTTAACATAAATCTGATAATCTTATTCTGTGTACACTGCATTCTGCAAGAGAGAGAGAGAGAGAGGGGGGGGGAGGGAGAGAGAGAGAGAAGTGATGATGATGATGATTATAAATGGGGTGGTGTCAATAATATACATTTAGTGACAGAACAAGAGGTAGTGTTGCAGGTCTGATGCGATGCGTGCGGATATGGTAATGGAAGTGGGTGAGCCATCCGGACAGAGGGTATGGTTAAATATATTATATACGTATGAGGGATGGTACAGTTCAGGAGGCGTGGCTGACAGGGCGAATTGTCCCTATTCGGAAGAAGGGAGATGCGTAAAGACCCAGAGCAAAACTGAGATATCGCATTTGTAAGATAAACCACGAAGCTGATAGAGGGTTTTCTATAGGATGATTCAACAGAGAAAAAATCACGTCAGGGTTACCTAAATGTTACAAACTGTCATCCAAGCCAGGGTTTATTTATGACCTTTATCGGTCACAACCAGCCCGGTTGACACTTCCAATTGTAATTTTGTACTGGGTAAGAAGCTATTTTGTGAACATAGAGTGGAGGCTTTTTGAAGATTTTTCAACTTGAACGTAATCGGCTATATATCTACTAATTATAGGGCTACACAAATACACGTGGTGTCGAGTCACATACATGTTGCAAATTTTAAATAACAATAAATGCCAAATTATATTAACATTTTAGTTTCGAAGGTAGACAATTGTTATAAACTATATATTGGCACATGACATTAACGTTTATATCAAAACAACCCCGGTTCATTTCCAAATACAACAACACTACATTATCTCACAAACGATGTAATATATTGCATACAAAAACCAAAACACCAATCCTAACGTCTTGTTTATCATAAGCGGAAGAAAGGAGGACAAACACGCTCTTTCTATAATGTATTTGTTTGTAATGTCTTGTGTTCGTTAAGTAATGTGTATTCTTCAAAGGAATCATACGACGATATTCGTAGGGCGAGTAATTAGAGTGCCGCACTGTCGATGGAGGGGACGGGTTCCACACGGGGCGTCGCAGCACAGTAGTTAGAACAGCGGACTCTAAATCTGGGGGTCTCAGTTTCGAACCCTCTTACTGTCGTTTCGAAGTTTGCAGAATTTCGTTCACACTACGTTACATCAGTTCACTAAGTTGTACAAACGATTTCCTAGCTACAGACAGTGGTAGACACAGTACGTGGGCGTAGAGGCTTTACGCATTACGTGAGTAAATGGACTGTTAAGCGTTTAATTGGGTTTTTTGCAACATCTGTCCAGGGGCAGACGCAGAGAGCGCAGTCTGGGGGCACAGAAACCTCCACAGTCGGCAGAACCAACTGGCGTAGAAAATTTGTTGCTGTCGCGCCGCCGTAACTTCAGCCTCTCTGCTGTCTCTGGTAACATGCGTTTCTATTGAAAATGCCTGGCCGCCGCGCCGCGGTATCTTCAGCTCTTCTTCACCGCTGGTTCGACTGGTGACATCGGAATATCGTAACCTGAACGGGCGGGTGCACATTTCCAAGAGTCTAGGGGCATAGTCACGTGGGCCAATTCAAAAAGGTCTAAGGGTACGTCAAATTCCAAAGGTCTAAGGGGGCATGTGCCCCAGGCCCCCATGGATCCGCGTATGCTTTCCGCTAGTTCCAGTCGAGATGTCGTAATGGTGGTTGATCACGGGGCTAGTGTTCCATCTTATTGTCGCTTTAATCTTCTACTCCCTTATTTGATATGCCTGGTTTCGGCTAATATATGTAAATGTATTTAATCACAAGTGACCATAACACATATTGCGACAATCTTTTTTTTAATAATGGCTAAGTTTAACAATTCCTGTAGATCCCAATAAAATTACTTATTAGAATTAAGTTTGTTAGAAGTATGATCTGATCATTTTTATTTACGACATAAGCAAATACATCCATTGATATTTTAGTTAGATATGTTTACTAGTTACCGTATAATTTATATATAACTATACGCATAAAACGCACTCTTGTAAACGTACTTCCAAAGAATATTTCTAGAGCAATGTCCCAAGTGTCTGGTGTATTTAGCATTCAAGGCGGTCACAATTTGTTTTCAAACAATACCAATATGTACACATGAAACTGTGGCGTTGCTGTTGTTCTCGGAAACATGTGTCAGCTCGTCACCACGTTAAATAGCAATTCCTTGTAACAAAATACATTTGTGTAGCAAAATAAAATTTGGCATTAAAATAACATATCACGGTTAGTCACACAGGCACGGATTAACGGGTACAGTTTGGATACTCAAGCACGGGGTGACATCTTCTTCTACAAACCTATTGTTTGTGTTTGTCCAAGCTGATAGGTTCAGCATTCATACTTGTTGATATTAGTCCGAGCCGACGTGTTCACTATTCCTATGTGTTGGTGTTAGTTCGAGCCGACATGTTCAACATTCATACTTGTTTGTGTTAGTCCAAACCAATACGTTCAGCATTTATTCTTGTTTGTGTTAGTCCAAGCTGACGGTTCAGTATTTATACTTATTTGTGTTAATCCAAACTAACAAGTTTAGCATTTATTCTTGTTTGTGTTAGTCCAAGCTGACCGGTTCAGCATTCATACTTGTTTGTGTTAGTCCAAACCAACAAGTTCAGAATTTATTCTTGTTTGTGTTAGTCCAAGCTGACCGGTTCAGCATTCATACTTGACTTGTTTGTGTTAGTCCAAACCAACAAGTTCAGCATTTTGTCTTGTTTGTGTTAGTCCAAGCTGATCGGTTCAGCATTCATACTTGTTTGTGTTAGTCCAAACCAACAAGTTCAGTTTTTATTCTTGTTTGTGTTAGTCCAAGCTGACCGGTTCAGCATTCATACTTGTTTGTGTTAGTCCAAGCTGACCGGTTCAGCATTCATACTTGTTTGTGTTAGTCCAAGCTGACCGGTTCAACATTCATACTTGTTTGTGTTAGTCCAAGCTGACCGGTTCAGCATTCATACTTGTTTGTGTTAGTCCAAGCTGACCGGTTCAGCATTCATACTTGTTTGTGTTAGTCCAAGCTGACCGGTTCAGCATTCATACTTGTTTGTGTTAGTCCAAGCTGACCGGTTCAGCATTCATACTTGTTTGTGTTAGTCCAAGCTGACCGGTTCAGCATTCATACTTGTTTGTGTTAGTCCAAGCCGACCGGTTCAGCATTCAGACTTGTTTGTGTTAGTCCAAGCCGACCGGTTCAGCATTCAGACTTGTTTGTGTTAGTCCAAGCTGACCGGTTCAGCATTCATACTTGTTTGTGTTAGTCCAAGCTGACCGGTTCAGCATTCATACTTGTTTGTGTTAGTCCAAGCCGACCGGTTCAGCATTCAGACTTGTTTGTGTTAGTCCAAGCCGACCGGTTCAGCATTCAGACTTGTTTGTGTTAGTCCAAGCTGACCGGTTCAGCATTCATACTTGTTTGTGTTAGTCCAAGCTGACCGGTTCAGCATTCATACTTGTTTGTGTTAGTCCAAGCTGACCGGTTCAGCATTCAGACTTGTTTGTGTTAGTCCAAGCTGACCGGTTCAGCATTCATACTTGTTTGTGTTAGTCCAAGCCGACCGGTTCAGCATTCAGACTTGTTTGTGTTAGTCCAAGCCGACCGGTTCAGCATTCAGACTTGTTTGTGTTAGTCCAAGCCGACCGGTTCAGCATTCAGACTTGTTTGTGTTAGTCCAAGCCGACCGGTTCAGCATTTAGACTTGTTTGTGTTGGTCCAAGCCGACCGGTTCAGCATTCAGACTTGTTTGTGTTAGTCCAAGCTGACCGTTTCAGCATTCAGACTTGTTTGTGTTAGTCCAAGCCGACCGGTTCAGCAGTCAGACTTGTTTGTGTTAGTCCAAGCCGACCGGTTCAGCATTCAGACTTGTTTGTGTTAGTCCAAGCTGACCGGTTCAGCATTCATACTTGTTTGTGTTAGTCCAAGCTGACCGGTTCAGCATTCATACTTGTTTGTGTTAGTCCAAGCTGACCGGTTCAGCATTCATACTTGTTTGTGTTAGTCCAAGCCGACAGTTCAACAGTTGTTTTGACACACGTTATCATTGTGGTCGGCTAACTGATCAGCCGTGGCGGGTGATTGACCACTGTTGAACAGACGTATATAAGTCCCCGCGGGACTGAGGCAAGACCTTGACAGACAGCGCCAGACAGGGCGTCGACGGATGACTCCTGCAGACAAAATTATTCTCCCATACATTCCCGAATACTTCATAAAAGAACAATACGGCCAGCTCGTTGAGATAGCCCGCACATGACCATTGCCAAACCGCACCCACGTCGTTACATCGTAACACACTCTTATTGTTCCCGTGTCTACACTGAAATATAATTTATATTGTTTGTATCCAATATGTATACATGCAACGGACCGTAGTATCCTACAGTAGCTTAATCGTGTTGGATTGGAGCCGTCGTTTTCATCGTTGCCAAAAGACAGTTCCGTCGTCACACATGCCATACGAATTGGTTGTGGTATAATCAAATATTATGGTGTTTATAAGAGCAGATGTATTGAGAGTTCCACGACTTGAACACGTCACGCAGTTAAACACGAGTTTAGTGCCACAAATGAAGACTAAAATGCATGCAACACGCACGCGTGCACGCGTATAAGCATTTTGATTGCTATTATGGGAATAACATGTGTTCGGAAGATAATGAATTGTCTTTTTGTGGATATTGCACAAACTGTCGGATGACAAAACATTTTGTGTCGCTATGTGATACACGGACTGACGAACGTGAAGCAGCAGTTGGTCGATGTACATAGATGATCCTTCTGCAGGTAGATGAAACAGACCATTCTACAGTTGTTATTTACACTCGGTAGATTCACTCGCGGTCGTTCTGCCGTAATATACGCAGACGCTACGGACGATGTGGCAGGAACATGGTCCTTCTGGGAGGACCCAGAAATGGTCCCCTTGTGTTACACACCCTCGGTTTACAATGGTCTATACAGTGAGCCATCGATGCAAACGGAATGTCTGAAGTTTGAACATCCTTAATAACAATCCGCGGTTTGTCGCTATGATTGCCGCGACACAACGGGTGTGAATGGTCGGTTCCGTGACACAACGGATGTGAATTGTCGCTTCCGTGACACAACGGATGTGGGTGGTCATTGTCTTCACATATAGGCTGTTTGTTGAGATCGCAGCCAGGTGGCGCTGACACCTTCACTGGTGACGTCCACTTACCAGAAGTACTCTCCTCTGACATCACGTGTTCAGCCGAGTCGTCGTCACTGACAGTACTCGCCTCAAAAGTACTCCCGCGTACGTTGAAGCTGTACATCCTCAACGACATCATTGGCGACCCGTCATCCAAACTGTTGGCGTCGCTCAATGAGTAACGCCCTGATTTTTGTCGTGTAATGCGCCTCTTTTGAGATCTGCGCGCAAGGCCTTTCACCTTGCTCAAGCTGGCGTTGATGGCGTACCACGTGCTCGAGGGGGCGCTGACGTCACCCGGAAGCGGAAGTTGCGGGCGGCGGCGACACCTCAGGATGCGGATGAATGCCCTCTTGAACTCGCGACTGGAGCAGGCGTAGATGATCGGGTTCATCATGCTGTTGCAGTAGCCGAGCCAGAAGATGATCTTGAAGAGCCACTGCGGCGTGTGGCATACGGGACACAGCGCCTCTGAAACACACAGTCACAATGAACACGGTGAAACACGGCATCCACAATGTGCACAGTGGATAATGTAACTGTCATCGAGCAATGTGTGTGTGTGTGAGTGCGAGTACGCCTGTGCGTGTTGTGTGTGTGCGTGCTTGTTTGTGTGTGTGTCTGTGCGTGCGTGCGTGCGTGCGTGCGTGCGTGCGTGCGTGTGCGCGCTCATGTGTGTTTGGTTCCGTACGAACGTGCGTGCGTGCGTGCGTGCGTGCGTGCCTGTGTGTTAAGCGTTTTCTTATAGACGGTTTGCATCTCGAGGGCCAAACTTTCAGGGCTTCATCTATAACCCCTCGAAAGAAAAATAAACGCCTGAATTTTCTTCGATTATTCCCCGTTGGTTAAGGTTTTGTAGCAGTTTTAGGGTTTGTTTCTGACGCTATACGGACGTTAATGGTGTGTTCGGAACGTGACGCAAGGTTTCTGCAATTGTTGCGATCGGCCCACCGGTCAGTTTTGACATCTTATGTAACTCGTTTTTCGCAAAAAATTTCAAATTTGTGTCATAAGAAACGGCGTACAGCTTGGAAAGCGTCTTCTGCATATATGTGTGTGTAGCGGCATCCGAAGGATGGGCTTTTTGCTAGTAATAATCGCAAACATCTACTGCAATTAATTAATTGAGAACTAGAGCTCAAAAGCACAACGATTTAGGTTCATTACACATTAAAGTAAGATCGAGGTACAGACGTCACAATTTCAGCGAGGAAAACTTAGGATGGAAATGCGATTTTCCAGGAATACGTCTGCACTGGTAGCCTATTCTTGTTATACATATTCCCAGAGACAGGCACGTAAATCGCGACAGAATACGTATTTTAGTCGTACGCTTATGTGTGGAATACAAACGCACGAGATCTAGTGCAAACTTGAAATGTCGCACTTGGTAACGGGATGGTTAGGCATATTTTTATACGACTAGCCCCCACCGCAATGTGGCGCCACTGTTCTGTTTACAACTCTTAGTATTGAGCCTCCTCTATGTATAGCTCGACATGGCCATTGGTTAGAAAGAAAGGCGACATTCGGATGACCAACGCAAGTCTAACGAATTCCATGAATACCGCCTTCTAGCTTTAATACGTGCTATTTTTCTTCTTGCTGTCAATCTAATAGTAGCAATCCAGGTGCAATAATTAGAAAACGGCTCCGAGCGATCTTCGTAGCCCTGGCTGTGGCGGCGAACCAATTACGAAATCATTCTCATGCGCCATGCATCATGTGATCGGAAATTGTACCCATCCAAATGAAGGGTTGACACAATTTTTACCCGCACCCGGTTTATATATATATATATATGTGTGTGTGTACATATATATATATATAAATATTTATATATATATACGGGTCTCTGTATATATATATATATATATGTATATATATATATACATATATATTTATATAATGATACGGGTCTCTGTATATATATATATATATACATACATAAATATATATATTTATATATATATATATATATGTATATATATATATAGTAATCATATTAATAAAAACACTGTATCACCAGTAGAATAACATCATTTATTTAACAAATCAGTGTGGCGCCAACAAGAGCCTGCGACATGTTAAACAAAATCAGCAACATAAGAAACAGCCAGGCAGCTTCGAGAGGAAAACATTCAATTGTGGATTAGCCACACGCTAACGACGCCGAACACGACAACACGGACAGAGATGACGACGCCGAACACGACAACACGAGTAGAGCTGCATAGGTGACGACGCCGAACACGACAACAAGGACAGAAGTATCACCGATGACACAACCACAACCACAGCCACTGGCGCAGTCTCCACTCGGTCCACGCCATCGTCTTCCCGGTGAATTTTCGTTGGTTTTGATTCGGACAAACGCGTAATGTCATTTCGACATTTCTGCGACGGCGGCATGGCGAAGTCAAAAAAGTTATATTTCAGTTTCAATTGATGGTGTCACGTGAAATGTCTAGTGAAATGACGAAGCATGAAATATACTGGGCGCCAAAACACCGATTCTTTGTATTTGCATACGGAGATTAACGGGCCAGCACGCGGTTGCTAAATAAGGAAATCGGTCGTAAAGTCGACTAAAACGATGCCGTCGTAATTTGGCCGAATCGCATATTACGAAACAGTTTTTGGGGCGAAGTTAACACCACGTTAACAAGGTATCAAATGCAATTTGTTTACTGGCAATTCAAACGCCAAAACGTTTCCACAACAGTGCCGACACAAGTGTTTCTAGTATCAGTTTTTGTCTGACAGCAGTAATTAACAATGTATCTACTCTGTTGCATTAAAGCAGTATCCATTTGAATATTGCGACATATTATACATACCCCACGCGTGCGTAGAGTATTTCCAGGAACTGCTCTCTGAAGGCTGTGCTAAAAGGTTCCGCGCGTGCGCCAGTCACACAGTCCGTCACATATAGCGGTAGCGTGGGTCATTACACAATTGACGGGTCTATACCCGTCAGTCAAAATTCTTACCCGGCCGACACAGCCCGTCCAAATGACGGGGTGACGGGTCTCTGCATTAGTCTATGCCGGAACCGATTCAGAATGTCTATATCTATATATTAGTCAGTCACTATGTCTATATATGCAGTCACTAGTTTTAATGTTGTGTTGTGACACACGTACGCAAGCGTCCAACAATGCATGCACCAACGCGTGCACGCACACACAGTAGAAGTGAGGAATTAAGTCACTACTTCAACAGTTAAATTATGAAACTGAAGTTACTCATATTATTCTACAATGTAGGCCTAGTGGTTGCTTATTACGATTTTTCTTGTGTGATGTGCAGCATAAAAATTACGTTTCCAAAATAAATAATAACATTGTGTGAATCTGGTAAGGCACAATTTGTTTGAAAACTAGAAAACACAACACTGTGTCTTGGTCACCGTGCCTTGGTCACCGTGCCTTGTCCACCGTGCCTTGGTCACCGTGCCTTGGTTACTATGCCTTGGTCACAGGCCCTTGGTCACCGCGCCTTGGCTATCATGCCTTGGCCACCGTGTCTTGGCCAACGTGCCTTGGCCACCGTGCTTGCATAAAGACTGGAGGTGACTCGGCGAGTACACTTATGCTCGTCATGTATTTCGTACAATGAAGTGTTCCTTTAGATTAAAAAATGTGTTTAAAGATGTTGCCTGATATTATAGCAACGGCGTTGAATGAATACTAATCCAGTATTCGAGATGAATGAAGTAACGCAATTACGCTATGGCACTAGCGTTCACAGAATTCTCGGAAAAGACACAATACACACCAGCGACGTTGACTGAGATTATTTAAAAAAACAATGATATTCATGGGACACCTAGACAAATGTCATACAAAGGCAAACTAATTTTTAAAAGCAAACACTGTCTATGTTGCCACTACCCATTAAGGTAATGTGTGTCCCATAAAGACGTCGTTCTGGTGAACAGTACATAATAAATAATTGCACCTAAAACGATTGCCATGTGAATGACATACAGTTGGCGATGGCATATTGTTGTATGACATTTCAGTCTCGGCATTATAATCTGACATATCCGTACGTTTTGCATAGTAGGATCGTTTTCCAAAAAACATATGTTCTTGACACATATTCTGCTCAACGTTCTGCACGTAGAGATTAAGTTTTCAAGGCTAATATTGTAATATAGCCAAGTAAGACCATGATATGAACGTTGTAAACTACTATTTTTAAAGCATGTTTTGGTTTTTAGTCTCTCTTTGGAGACTCCAAACACACACACACGCACACGCACACGCACACGCACACGCACACGCACACGCACACGCACAAACACACACACACACACACACACACCAAATTCAATATCTTTTTTATTATTTTTATTATACATTGGGGTTATATATTTATAACATTATAAAAACGTCAGTTCAATGGATCAACGTTGATGATATGATGAAATGATTGCGTACGAGTGCAGGAAGAGTGTTCATAGTATAATTACGAACACATTCGAACGCACGTCTTCACCTACCCAATTGTTGGGGTTATCCAACCAGTTTCCGTTTTTATCCTACTGCGATTTTTATATGTTCATCGTTGCAAAATGGTGTTTGCGGTGTTTTTCTTCGATCTAACAAAACGAAGACACACACACACACACATACACACACCCCACCCCATCCCCCCACACACACTGCACCTTCCCATGATCCTGAATTGGAAAAACTCTTCATCTCTCCAATTTCGTAAAACTGTCCATGCCTCATCTCTAAGTAAGATAAAATATATAACTGCACATAATAACTTAGCTCCTGGAAACCAAATTACATTAAGCTGTTTTGTATTCGAGAGTAATATTAACTACAGCTGATGCTGATGTATTACCTACTAGCTCATCACGATCACTGCAAGACATTCAGTGTCGTTCGGAATGCGAGCAATAGCCTTCTAAGATATGTTGCATTCTATTATTCCAACAATATTCGCCTGTAGAAATATCTTTCTCGTAAAGAAACCATTAATAAATGTTCCGATTGATTCGCGTTTATTTTACGTCAGCGTATTCCTTTCATGAAAGGTTGCATGCGGTACAGAGGCGTATTTACCAGAAAAGACTAACCCGGGCCGTTCCGCATCAGTGAACAATCGACCGACGACGACAATTAACGACGTCATTGCAAGATCAGCGCTTGGTTGATACTGAGAACAACCAGAGTCTTTGCACGGTCAGTCGGTACTGCCAGGAGTTCTATTTTGGAACGGCCCATGCAGAAATTAAACCAACCGTGGCGACTTTCATAATGTTATTAATTAGCGTGTAGATGTGGAGCCAGAGTGGCACAGACTTAGATGTCGCCTCAGTCACAACGGCACCGCATTGACAAGTCAAGCCATGCGTACTTTTGGAAGGTTAAGGATATTAACTTAGACTAAAGTCTACGTACTCTAATCATGTCGTAACGTGGATATATATGGAGATTTGTCCTCATGAGGTATAATTCCAGTTCATTTTTTTATTACAAAAGGTTAAATATACCAAGTACCTAAGCACCGCGGTGACAAGTTAAGCCGACCGTACCTTTGGAAGGTTAAGAAGATTAACTAAGTATAAAGACTACGTACTCGCGTCGTAACGATGCCTGTTACGAAACACCGAGATGTCTTCGTGGGGGCTAATTCCAGTTGATTGTTTTTAGTTACTAATATCTAAAGGTTATACATAACAAGCGAGTAGAAAGTACGTAATTGTTTCCTTGTCTGGTATTAATCGATTTGGTTTGTAAATAAGTTCAATCTTGTTCTGTTTTTGTAACGATCACCTGTCTCTGATCACAGTGACAGTAGCTGGTGATAGCTCCTAACGACTCTCTCGGTGAGGGATATGAGCGGGTGACGGTCTAAGGTCCGTCTGAACCCTTTTCACCTGAACACTTTCCCCCCGAACACTTCCTATCAGAATACTTCCCACCTGAGCACTTGGCACCTGTACACTTCGCACATGTAAACTTGGCATTTGTACACTTGGCACCTGTACACTTGGCACCTGTACACTTGGCACTTGTACACTTGGCTCTTGTACACTTGGCACTTGTACACTTGGCACCTGAACATTTCCCATGTAACAATTCTCACCTGAACATTTCCACCAGAACTTTTTCCACCTGAACACTTGCCACATGAACACTTGCAACTTCAACACTTATTAACACAAAATTGTTGCATATCCTTTAGGTCTCCTAACTAACACATAAACAGTTTGTAATATTAATATTTTTATGTTTATATTTTGGGTACATGCAAATACACGTTACAATAGCTTTTAGAAAAGTGTCAGCCTCAAAATGGTTTCTTCTCGAATACGAACTGAAAGTGAAAGGACTAGGAGGTGACCAGTCGAATCAGGTGCCGTCTCACCGTTGGTGAAAGGGTACTCCACCATTTCCCCTATGCTCAGTAAAATCGGCGGGCTATCTATACATATTTTCACGTATTAGCGGCCATCTTGGATATCTTAAATTTTTCAACGAAGACATTATGCAGTTTCTGAATCGGAAGACGTTCTGGTTCTGCAAACCACCAAAACATTGGGTACACTCCACTGCACTGGTATGTTGTCTGGCGGCAGGTCTGATATGTTTCATGTTCTGCACATATTCCTTTGTAACCTTTTGAGAAACGTACTTTCTTACCCCATGTCACTTTGAATGATTATCCAGCATACCAACGTGTGCTGCAAACTGATAATATTTATTACTTCCGTACGTCTTGTACGTAGGTGGTCCTTATTCACCTTAACATATCAGTGTTGATGCAGATGTGCTTGTGGGATTACTAAACATGTGGAAGACATGGTGTCACATATGTTTGTTGCTAAGTCAAATGGCTGAATTAGCTGGCTGAACCATATACTAATATAGAACTGTCAAATCTAAGCCACAGTATTGCGGGTGTAAAACTAGGCTTCCACATGTAGGTCAACGGAAACGGCAAGCGGATACAGTATGCGACAAAAACATGGATATAGTCCCTAGTGAAAATTATTTGGAGCGATTCCATATATATATATATATATATATACATATATATATATATACATCGGCAGATGCGTTTTTCCCCGCGGATGCGGTAAATCGAATTGTTCCATGTAGCTAGTCGAATCGTATCGGATAGGAAATTCCAAGAAGTGATATCACTACATAGGTGTGTCCCATTCTGCATATCGTTTCTGTATCTTAACTTTTTTAAATGGCTTAAATGCTGTGGAGAATTGCCGGGTTAGGCTATTAGATTAAGCTAATGTCGGAGTTAGCCTGTATCGGTGAATTGTCATGCAGAACCAGTATACTACTATCTTGTTGAACCATATATCTTTAAACCTAAGAAAATAACTGAACTAGAACAATGAACTACAAGTGGTTTTTTTTTAAATATCAACACATGATTTGACAAACAAGCGATTCTATGGCGTCTGTGCAGCGTGCGTATGGAGTATGCGAGGTATTCCATCAAGGTCAAGGCAGTTAACAGGAGCGCCCCCTGCGGCATTAAATAACGGCTTCCGTTGGGCATTGAAGGATTGAGTGTGACAGTTATTGCAGTACCACGAAACACTGCGACTTCTTGGCACCATTGGCATTCTTCGTTGTTTCCTAAAGGCCGATGTCGTCGACTTTGTTTCCCAAAGCCCGATGTCGTTGTTTGTCTCAAAGACATGCGTCGCTGTTAACCAAACGTGGACGTTGTTTTCTGAAGACAAACTTAACTGTTTCCCACTACATAGGCAATGACATCCAGTGATGTGTTACTTCACATGTCCGGTAGATGGTGTCTCAAACTCCCTCGTATCCAGGTCTCAGCGCTGGGCACATAGCATAAGATGAACCATTCATTTGCAATTCTGCCGCTGCAGTTTGTTTGGTCGTATAACGCAATCAAGCAGCCGGCACAGCGATCATTTATCAGCACCAACAAATGAAGGGCGGCATTCGTCGTTCAATCTCGCTTCGCCTGGACAAAGAATGTTTTGACACTGCTAGATTTACAACGTTTTGAATGGCCGGCACCTTTTGATAGACGATATGGCAGCTCATGTATTTAAACGCAGCGTTCCAGATGGAATCATACACATTTATTACTCGTAGTAGTAGTAGTTGTAGTAGTAGTAGTAGTAGTAGTGGTAATGGTAGTGGTAGTGGTATAGGTAGTTATAATAGTAGGTGGTAGTGATAGAAGATGAGGTAATGGTAGAGGTAGTGGTAGTGATAGTGGTAGTGGTAGAGGTAGTGGTAGTGGTAGTGATAGTGGTAGTGGTAGAGGTAGTGGTAGTGGTAGAGGTAGTGATGGTGGTAGTGGTAGAGGTAGTGGTAGTGGTAGAGGTAGTGGTAGAGGTAGTGGTATTGGTAGAGGTAATGATAGTGGTAGAGGTAGTGATAGTAGTAGACTATTTACGCAATAGAGCTTAACGAAAAATCCATACGGATTTGGGCAAATATTGTACATATCGCTTTGACTAATAAGCTGATACTTTAGTAAGATCCGAATTTATGTACATATAATTGTATTTTATGCACAATAAAATAGTTATTCTTACCCGATTAACAAAGCATCTGAAAAAAGATGTCATACGATCAATTCACATGAGAAACAAAACAATGCAGATAACGGTGTTTTTGTGTAAAACTGGCTAAATTGCAAGTATTTACAATTTAATTTAATTAATATTTAATTGCAAGACATATTCCACGCGGATTTCCAAGCCGTATGTTGACAAATTCCGATAGTATATGGTTGTGGCGAACACCTTCTATGGGGTCAGTGAAAGCTTTCATGAAGGGTACAATAAGGCCAAGTTAAGTAGCTCTGCCGTGTTATGAAGCGGGCGTAGTGTGTCACTCGTAGCGTTTTTCTTCCGATGCAATCATGAGCAGTCTACCAGCAAAAACGTGAATTAATTACGTCTGAGTCGTGACAGCGGCGAGATGAATCAACACCAATAACGCTACAGAAATGACGCTCAGACTACCTTTGCTTGGAGCAATCAGGTTAGCGGGCTACGGCGGACTATTAGAGTTAGACAGTCCGCGCGAACCAATGCACGTAAGCTGCATTGGGCTCAACATACATATTGCTAAATTTGTTTAAAACATGCCAATGTCTACATCACTTCTATGCCGCGTGTATCCGCTCAGTATTATGGAGCAAATGTTAATCTACGACACAAATAATGTGGCTTTGCACTTCGATAATTCATGATCCGATTAATTCATGCGGCGGACATAAAGACACACGAAATATACGTGGATTGTGTGAATGGACCGTATCAACAGTGACAGTGATACTGAAAAGATACCGAGAGAGGAGAAGGAGATGAAGACGAGATGGAGAGGAGATGGAAAGGAGTCGGAGACGGAGAGGGGACGGAGGTGGCGATGGAGATAGAGAGGAGATTGAGATGAGATGGAAAAGAGACGGGGAGGAGATGGATACGGACACGGAGACTGAGACGCCGACGGTGAAGAAATGGAAACGACTAGGCGGTGAGACAGCAATGGTGACGGAGAAGAGACGGAGACGGCGTAGAGTCGTCAAGGGAGAAGAGACGGCGGGATATAGGTGCATTAGCTGCATACATAAAGAGAGGGCTGCGTGTCGCTGACATCACACATATTCCACGCGGACGTCTGCTTTCACGCAGTACTAACAGTTAGAGGGGCTCGGCGGCTTCGAAGTGACCAACGACGTTATCAGTCGCCACTGGGAGAACCAAAGTGTGGCTTATTATTTGTTCATCTTGTTTACATGGTAAACGTAATTACCCACGAGGTAATGGATAATCGATTGTAACGAAGACATTTGCCTGGCTCGATGTGTCACGGCCAAGCATCGTCTGTCGTTGCACTAGTAGCTTTCCAACTAAGTGACGCGTCAGTTTCTTCTCTTCTTCTTCGTCGAACATTCAGACAGGAATTCTAGTTCCTCGTACGAAGATTCTCCAGAAGGCCACATCTAGTTTCTTTTATTTATCAAATGGTCCTCATATTTGGCGCGAAATCGTGATGTTTGTTACAATGGCATAACGTCGTTAATAAAATGCTGTAGATATATCACACTAATGAATTTCCTACAATACACTGAGTTGTATTTGTAGAAGAGATGTAGAAATTTGTTTATTCAGTTCTATGACAGTACGACCTCGTGGCGTGTCTAGACAGCGATTGGCTAGTAGCACGGCCATAGTTGTGATTACGTCAGGAATTATGTCAGACATGACATCTACCCCTTAAGTGTCACAGGTCTAGTTTGTCTGGTTTTTAAACTATGCGTCCAGACCTAGTTTTACTGACACAGTTATCATAACTAGAAGCATAAACTGTTTCAGCATGACTTGGAGTAGCCATATTTGCTGAATGTTCTTCAGTGATGGCTTGTCAGTTGAACCCTGGATTCTGTTGGATGTTGGTTTCAGGTTGTTCACCATTGCCTGATGGGAGCGTTTTGACTTGTATGACCATCATACATTTTCAGGAGATTCATTATGTTCCTGCGATGCTCTCCACCATCGCTAGTTTGCACCATATAAGAGTGGAGTTCCTCTCTCCTCTCAACCATCGTGCATGACGAGCTCCATGTGTACGACACACTGTTTAATTGATGGCGAGACAATGTGTCTGCGATGATATGATCTTTCCCAGGCACATGCTCTGCTTTCACATTGGATCGCATCAGACGAAGTAGCAATCTTTGTCATCTTGCTGGCGCTCGATCAATGTCTCTACTATTGATCAGCGGGATCAGCGGTTTGTGACCTGTGAGTATTGTGAAATGTTCTAGACCAGTTAGATACATCGAGAACTTCTCACATGTCCATCAGCTTGCTAAGCACTCTTTCTCAATGGCAACATACCCCAGCTCGGCTTTCGATAGAGTCCGAGAAGAATATGCTTCATGGCTTTATCGCACCTTCTAGCTGCTGCCACAATGTCGCACCAAGTCCGTAGCCACCCGTATCGGCACTAACCACTGAATGCCAGAACCCTTTCAGCTTCTTGAAGGCTTCTCTATGGACCCCAGTACACGCTCTGTCTTTACACAACAGTTAATTCAAGGGTCTTGCGTGAACACTCATATCCTTGAGAAAAAATTCCAAGGTAATTTATCATCCCTAGAACGCGTCGCAGTTCTGGAACGTTGCAAGGCTCATCTATGTTGCGGATTGCTTTCATTGTTCAGGGTGTACGCGTAGTCCATCTTTGCTGAGTCGGTCCTTCCGGATTTTGCACTTCTGTTTGTTGAGCTTGAGTCCAGATTTCTCAATCGCTTCGAGAACACTGTTCAAATGATCGCCATGTTCTTCAAGGCTCGAACCGTAGTCGATGATGTCGTCTTGGTATACTTCTACACCAGTAAGACCTTCCATTGGTCATTTCGCGCTGAAAGATTTCACTTGCAAAAGGCAAACGCCGAAATCGATACCGTCCAGATGGTATTGTGAAAGCCTGCTACTGTCCTCATCGAGTACCAACTGCCAATATCCGCTGCTTGCGTCTAGTGTAGAGAACACTTTAGCGCCTGATAACTTGTACGTGATCTCTTCCATTGTCGGCGGGATGTACTTCTCCCGTCGAATAGCAGTGTTGAGATGCTAGAGGTCAACACAGATGCGTATCTTGCCGTTTGGTTTCGGCACGACACCATGGGTCTGCAAAAATCAGTAGGTTCGGTGACTTTTGCTATGATTTCGAGTCTTTCCATCCTGTCTAGTTAAGTTCTTAATTTTTCTTGTTGAGGAACTGGTTCACGTCGTGCTGTGTTAACGCAATATGGTTCTGCATCGTCGCTCAGATCAATTTTGACCGTTCTGTTCTTAAATTCTCCGAGCTCTCCGAACACATCTAAGTCAAACACGTCTTTGGAGTTTACATTGTTCAGGCGAGCTATTAGGTCGAGTCTTACAGCTGCTCCTCGTCCGAGAAGATTTTCACTGCTATATCACACTACGTACATGCGAATGAACATGTTTCTGTGTTTTATTTCTACTCTGGCAATGTACTGCCCTGCGCAACTCACTGGCCCACCTGGATATTCCAGTTTGATGCTAGCTGGCTTCAGTTTCGGCCTGTTTGTCAGTTTGCGGTATGCTCTGTCCGATATAATCGTGAAGTTTGTTCCATAATCAATTTTTAAGTTGACGTTTGTCCCGTTGATGTCCAAACACATTCTCCATGGTGGTTCACTCTTGTCTGCGGCTTCCAAAGATCCCAACTATAATTTGTCATCCTGACATCTGCTTTCTACTTGTGTTACCCCAGGCACTGTTTTATTTTTTTCTACACATTTTCGCAAAATGTCCCTTTTGTTTGCAAGCATGGCATATTTCTTCGGCTGCAGGACATTTGTTTCTTTGATGGTTTGCATAACCGCAGCGACTGCATTTTCTTGTCCGTGTCTTCTTGCATGTTTTCATAGGAAGTTTCTTTTCTCTATGGTTTTGCACGTGCTCGCACTGTCGCTGATGCACTTTTTGTCTCGTGCATTGATTTTAGCTGTTGCGCTGATGTTTTATTGGCCCTGTATATCTGTATTGCTTTGTCAAGGGTCAGGTCCGCTTCTCGTAGCAGCCTGCCTGTCAAATAACTATCTTTGACGCCCATTATGATTCTCTTTCTCTGATAAGACCGTCTTTTAGTTCGCCATACTCACAGTTAACTGCCAAGGGTTTTAGCTTTGTCACGTACTGATCAATGGTTTCGGCTTCATTCTGCGATTGCGAGTTGAATTTGTAACGTTCGAACGTGATGTTACTTTTCGGATTACAGTAAGCTTCAAACACTTGTATCAGCGGTGTTATCTTGTCTATGTTACTTGCCGGAATGCTGACCGTGTTGAAAACTTCACTGCCTTCTTCACCAATGGCATTGAGCAAAATGGCGCACTCCACATCTTCTGCTTTTTCATTAGCGCCTGACGCCTTTACGTACAGCTGTCAGCATTGTTTCCTCCGTTTCCAGGTCACCGACAAACCTCCATCCTCAAAGTTGATTGGACTCGGTGCTCTGATCGAGTCCATCCTGTTCCCACGATGCCAACATGTAATGAATCTAACGAACTTCTTATTTAATAAGATTGCCACATATAAGATTAACTCTAGTCGGCAGGTGGACAAGGAAGCCCTTTGGCTTATCGAGAGTCCAACCCTTTTATCTATGTGTTTCTTCTGAGGTATGTGTCGATTTTATTTTTAAACACATTCACGCTACTAGCAGCCACACAATCAGGAGATAATATGTTTAATTCATTTACAGTCCTTTGTGAAAATGAGAACTTTCTTATATATAATCTACACTGCTCCTTTGCTAATGTAACTTCATGTCCTCTAGTCCTTCTATCTTTCTTAACTGAAAAACAAATATTTCTATCAATATTTTTATAACCATTAATTATTTTAAACACTTCTATCTGATAACCTCTCAATCTCCTGGTCTATAGTGTTGTTAAACCACATTATTTTAAGCGAATTTCATAACTAAACTCCCTCAGTTTTGGTATAATTTTAGTCGCTCTCCTCTCTATTCTCTACTCTTTCTAGCATATTTATGTCCTTCCTACGATATGGCCTCCACGCATGTTTACAATATTCTAAATGAGGCTTCAATATTGTTTTGTACAGCGGTATTATTAGTTCTTTTCCTTATACGCTATATTTCGCCTAATTAATCCAAGGATTTGATTTCCCTTTGAAGCTGCAATTCCGCATTGCTCTGAAACCTTCATATCAGCATTAATGGTTAACCCTAAGTCCTTTTCTTGTACAGTAGTACTTAGTACAGTACCCCCCCATTGTATAATTCTACCTCTTCGTCCACATGTCCTGTGTGGAGGCATTTACATTTCCCAAAATTTAACAGCATGTGCCACTTTTCAGACCATTTGATCAACCTGTCAAGATCATCTTGTAAATGCTGTCTATCTCCATCACTTTTAATCCTTCTAAACACTTTTGTATCATCCGCAGATTTTAACACCTTGCTTGTTATTTCATCATCCAAATCGTTGATATATATTAAGAATAATATAAATCCTAATACTGATCCTTGTGGTACCCCACTCAATAGCGATTTCCAGTTTGAAGTCTCCCCATCAACTACTACACGTTGTCTTCTGTCAATCAGCCATTTTTCTATCCAGTTTATTATACAATTTCCTATGCCATGGGCCTTTAGTTTAAGCAGTAATCTTTGGTGTGGTACTTTGTCGAAAGCTTTTTGAAAATCTAAATAGACGATATCTACTGGTGATCCCTCATCTACCCACTTAGTGATATCTTCAAAAAAAACATAACATTTGTTAAGCATGACCTGGCTTTTAAAAACCCATGTTGAGATGGGTTTATCAAGTTATGTTTAACAAGAAAATCCACCATGTGATCTTTAATTAGTCTTTCTAATACTTTGCAAATCACTGATGTTAAACTCACTGGTCTATAGTTCTCTGACTTTTTTCTCGAGCCTTTTTTAAATAATGGTATACTGTTTGCCTCTTTCCATTCTAAAGCAACCACTCCCTCTTTTAATGACAAATTAAAAACTGTTGCAAGCGGTACGCTAATTTGTTCTATAATTTCCAATAGTAGTTTGGGTGGAATCCCATCCACTCCAGGTGATTTATTATCCTTCATAGCCCTTATTTTCTTAGCTATCATTTCCGGGGTTACAATTAACTGTCCTAAATAGTCTGAATCTGCCCCCTTGAACTTAGCCTCTGTTACTGGTAGTGAACTAATATCTTCCCTGGTAAACACTGAACTAAAATACTCATTCACGTCTTCTATCATTAAGAATCCCTCTGATATTATATTTCCAGCACTATCTTCGAGAGGACCGACCTTATCTTGAACTTCCTGTTTGCTTCGAACGTACGCATAACAACTTTTGCTGTCATGTTTTATATTACTAGCTAATTGTTGTTCATAGCTTCTCTTTGAATTTCTAATTTCAGCTGTAGCTTGGTTAAGTGCTTCTTTATAAATGTTGTAGTCTTCATAATTTCTAGTACATCTATATGACTTCCACATCATTTGTTTATACTTAATTTTTCTAATGGCTTCTTTCGAGAAATGTTTCTTTTTAGACCGTTTCCCTTGTTTTGAAGGGTACAAATTTATCGACTATGCACTTAATTTCACTCTTTAATATATTCCAGCATTCTGTTGCTGTCTTATTTTTCAGTGTGTTATTCCAGTCTATCTTTGCTAAATATTTCTTCATGTCCTTATACCTCCCTTTGTAGAAATGTCTCCTATACTGCTTTCTACTATTCCTTTCTGATTTTACTCTGATGTATACAACTTCAACTTTATTCATTTCCATGACAGTGCGACGTCGTGACGTGTCGAGACAGCGATTGGCTGGTAACACGGCCATAGATGTGATTACGTCATGGATGGTGTCAGACCACAACTTTGTCCGTACATGACATAATCTATTCCCGGAATACATTTTGTTAAACGTGAACGAATTATATCGCAGTAACATCAGCACAGGATGAAAACTAAGCACCAAATATTGACTCAGATGACGGTAAATACGCGTACTTTGCGAAATATGGAAACACGAACCTGTATCGAAATAAGTTTAGAGACAAATACATGACTATCGGAGGATTAGTGATGGAGACGAATGCTGTTGACTGGTTTTGTTCGACAATTAACCTTTCTACCGATGCGTGGGTGACAACTGTACCTGGTAAGGAGTTCACCTAGCACACTTGCGGCTGAGACGTTGGCCGTGACATTTACTTATTAATCTCTCCAGTGCAAGTTAATTATGACACTGACTTAGTTACTTCTTCTTGGAACCCAAATGAAGCACAGGACGATTGAAACATTCAACATCACTGATTGCACTGGTGTAATGACAATGATCGAAGGTCAACTGTTACTGACCCTTAAAAATGCCTCACCAATTAATTTAGCACATTCCAATACAATAATATGTACCTTTCTTAAACTATTCCAACGTAATAAACGTTGATCGTCAGATCAAACAAATAACTTGCGAAAGCATGAATATAAAGCCGGGTCCTTTTGCCCTATTTTCGGCAAATGTTGTCCGCATTCGATCAAAATGAAGTATTAATTTTCCCTATGACGTGACCCTCCGCAGCTGCGTAACCATTTTGTACAAGTGGTGAGCGTATCGTAGTGGATTGTAGATTGGTTCGAGTTTTTCGCGAAATTATTTCTAAATTTGACGACAAAATATCGAATTTCGGAGATATCTTTACTTTGCCATGCGAAGCAATTTCGTGTTCTTCGAAATGCGATACTGATGCACTTTGTCATTAATTTTACGCAAATGTTAATTTAAGAGTGGCCTGTTTCTGTGAACGCAAAAAACCTGCTTTACAGTGTAATTGTCTCTGTAAAAACATATCATGTCAGATTCCTTTACCGCCTCCTTAATTAGGGGTACTGACTTTGCAGGCAAATTGTGTGCGTGTTAAACGAACAAAGTGAAGACATACCGAACAAGTCAGCGTGAATTGAGTAGCATATTCACATTAATAAATTCGTGAATCAATAAACCAACGAAAGTATACATTAGCATTAGAGTCTTTCTTGCGATTTCGCACTAACGAGGCATACGTTCCGACCATGTCACGCTACCCGGAAGACTTCATCTTGAGACGATACATCATCTTTAATACTCTCCCATGTTCCCAGAACCGTGTCCTGTCGAGTGATTTGTTATAAGTCGACCGACGGACAAGGACCGCTTGAACTCGTTCCAACGTCAGAAATGTAACAAATGTCTACATTGTCACGCGTCGACAGACTGCCCTTGAGGAATAGATGTTATTGACGGTGGAGGTTCCCATTTTAGGCAACAATTGGTGGCATCATTTCTTCAATCAGGTGAATAGTTCAGTAAACTAAATGCAGTGCTAATTTCAGTTGATACGAACCGCCTAGAAGAGTTAAAAGTATGTCAGCATAGTCGTCGGAACGGGGGGGGGGGGTCTTGAGGGGCTGAGCAACAAATACGTTTGGTGGGGAAGACTGGAAATAAGTTAGCCCCTCGACAAGGAGGTGTATTTGGTATTTTTGGTGAGCCTCTATGGGAGGGGGTAAAGTTGAAGCGTTTTGGCCTGAGCCACCCCCCCCCCCCATTGTACTCCACGTCCCAACCCCTATAATCACTACTGGGTACATCAAATTTATGTTTACCTTTAAACATATATCTATCAATCTTAAGTCATGACACATTTATTTCAAGATGCAATCATTTATGCAGTATGTAATAATCGGATAAAAGGGAGTCTACAATGAGTCTCAAAATCGCGAAGTACATCTGTTTTAACACTGCTACACTTCACCGTTTAATAATGATTGCTGTAGTATATTGCTTGTCATAAATCGTATATAGCAGGCTTAAAACAATGAATGAGTATCTTAACTGGGGGCTAGTTTAAATGAGTGAATATTACCTTTTTTGGATAGCCTTTGTAAAAAAGGGCTTCTATGAATCCAACATACTCGTCGAAGATTGTGAACTTAATCCACACTGCACTGCTGTATAGGGCACACGATAACAATATGCGACATGCCTGTATTACCAAATAAACAATAATTTAACGCGGTGATACAGTGCAACTTGCGTAACGACCATGCAGCTTCTAACCACATCGCAGAGCTATAAAATATTTGATGAAAAATAAGTAGTAAAGTAATAGTATTAAAAATAGTTTTATTGACCTGTCTTTTATTGTCAGAGAGCGATCTCTCACTATTGTGTATGCCGTAAAATAAGCATTTCATATAATTTTGATGATATTGCCAGACGTAAGATCACAACAGCAACACGTTTTGTACGGATTTAATTCTTAACAACACGACACGTTATAAAAGCGATTACATTCAGTGTCGCTATATCCCATAACAAGTCTTTCAGTTAAGAAAAATCGTTGTACTAGCACACTGTTTTATGACAATGTTAACTGTCAACACAACGTTAACAGGGTTAACTGCGATCTATCGCCGTTAATCCAGTTAACACAGACAAGCTGTTGGCACAATATTACTGTGCCAACAGCTTGTCTGTTCGTAATGATCTGAGACTTTCTCCGATATATACGGATGTGCTTCTCCGTCAGGAATCTGTCATACACTTCATTAACGTAAACACGTTTTCTATCTGTAACATGCTAACTTTTTCAGACACCGTTGACACACATACGATTGATAGCTACACTATATGTGTCTAGTGCATTCTGTCTGTCTGTCTGTCTGTCTGTCTGTCTGTGTGTGTGTGTGTGTGTGTGTGTGTGTGTGTGTGTGTGTGTGTGTGTGTGTGTGTGTGTGTGTGTGTGTGTGTGTGTGTGTGTGTGTGTGTGTGTGTGTGTGTGTGTGTGTGTGTGTGTGTGTGCGTGTGTATATGTGCCTGTGTACGTGTGTGCGTTAGGGCGAATGCGTGCGTGTGTGCCAGTGGGTGTATGTGTGTATGAACGTGTGTGTGTGCATGTGTTTGTGCGTGCGTGTGTATACATGTTTGCGTGCGTACGTACGTGTGTATGTTTGTAATGTAAAAATACTTACAAAGGTCTTACATAGCGCAATATCCAGACCTTAGGACTGATCAAAGGCATTTACACTTTACGTCCTGGCAGACCTGTTTAATCGAATACCATCCCAGCTTCTCTGGGAAGCACACTAATACAGCCACCACTACCTATCAGAGGATAGCGCAAGACAGACAGATCTGGAAACGACACGCTGAAGCCTTCGCCCAACCAGGGAACACTACGGCTGCGCAATGATGATGATGATAATAATTGTTTACAGGCAGGTGTTTTGATTGGAGCAACGTGGTGTGAATGAACTTGTCCAATGTTCGAAACGGCAGCACATAATTCGAACCCGGGTTTTCTCAATTGAGAGTCCGATGCGTGCATGTATGTATGTGTGTATGCGGGTGTCCGTGCGTGCATGTGTGCGTGCGCGTACTTAACAAGATTTAATAAGATTGCCATCCAGAAAATTAACTCTAGATGGCAGGTGGACTAGGAAGCCTTTTGGCTTATCGAGAGTCCAATACTTTATATCTACGTGTATCCCGCCCTTTTAAGGTATGTGTCGATTTTATGTTTTAAACATATTCACGCTACTAGCACCAACACAATCAGGAGATAACCTGTTCCATTCATTTAGAGTCCTTTGTGAGAATGAGAACTTCCTTATATCTAACCTACATTGCTCCTTTACTAATGCAACTTCATGTCCTCTGGTCCTTTTATCTTTCTTAACTGAGAACAAAATATTTCTATCAATATTTTCATAACCATTCAATATTTTAAACACTTCTATCTGACCATCTCTCAATCTCCTGGTCTCTAGTGTTGTTAAACCACATTCTTTTAGGCGTATTTCGTAACTAAGATCCCTCAGTTTTTGTATAATTTTAGTTGCTCTCCTTGTACTCTTTCTAGCATATCTATGTCCTTCCTGTGATAAGGCCTCCACGTTTGAATACAATATTCTAAATGAGGCCTAAGCATTGTTTTGTACAGCGGTATTATTAGCTCGTTTTCCTTATACGTTATGTTTCGCCTAATTAATCCAAGGATCAATTAGGCGAATTGCCGCTTCCCCTTGAAGCGGCAATTCCGCACTGCTCTGAAACCTTCATATCAACACTAATGGGTAACCCTAAGTCCTCTTCTTTTACAGTAGTATTTAGTACAGAACCTCTCATTGTATATTGTACATCTTCGTTCCCATGTCCTGTGTGGGGCCATTTACATTTCCAAAAATTTAACAATATTTGAAATTTTTCAGACCATTTGATCAACTTGTCAAGATCATCTTGTAAATGCTGTCTATCTCCATCACGTTTACTCCTTCTAAACAATTTTGTATCTTGCGTGCGTGTGTGGACGTGTATGTTCTCAGTGGCCGTTGGCCGGCATTCTCCCACGTCTGTCATTGTGATATGTGTACGAGATTCTCGCTCTAACCCGTGCCCGTTCGTTTTCGGATAAAAATTCGTCAGAATGCTTGCTTTTGCGTTTCCGCTTTGAAGACAACAATTTCCCACCTGCGTAGCCCTGCCAGACGATGAGTTTCCATCACCACTCACCCGGCGTGGACTTATCTGTTTGGAGCCTGCTCATGTGGTAGGATTGTGCCCCGAGTCTAGCTAATCCGCGACCACACATCGCGCAAACTTACTCGTGATTTATGTGCACACAAATATATATTTTACATGTAAAAAATGCAACTGCACAGGAAAGGGATGTCTACCGCTACGTCAGTAAACCACAATACGGCTGACAAAGGTGGAACAGTTGATACACAGGTGATGTTTTCTGGCATTAGCAAAGGACGTAGTCAATTGATTTCTATTACGTCAGTGCTTACGTTTGGTGGTTGACTTTGCGTTACGTTAAGACCGGTATACAATGGCACTTTTGCCCCCGACCCGACCAGACCAGATCACACCAGACTAACCCCGACAGCAATGTATATACTATACCGACTGACACCGACTGAGTCAATCATAAAGCCTGTGCGACGTCATAATCACGTAAACTTGAAAACTTTCAAATACGTCAGACTAACACCGACTAGCCCCGACGTAGTCGAACGTTTTCAAGCTTACGTTATTATAACGTCACATATGCTTCACGTATGCATGGCCCAGTCGGTGTCAGTCGATGTGGTGTATACACTGCAGTCGAGGTCTGGTGAAAAGTGTCAATGTACCCTCGCCTTAATATCAACGAACAGCTATAACAAATACCATAGAAAGTAGTGAATATATAATGTTATAAACGAAACAATGCTGAGCAGTTTTAATACAACCGAAGCTCGAGCGTATAACAAATCAACGAGGAATATGTAAGACGATAAAAGAATAACCTACACTCTCGGTCAGTTGAGTATTATTATTATTATAAAGTATTTATAGAGCGCCGTCTGTCCGGACCAAAAAATCTGCCAAAAGGCGTTGACAATCGTAGAGTTTAAGTAAACATATATTAAATGACATAAAACATATTAAATAGAAATATTAAATAGAACGGTAAACGAAAATTATTTAAAAGTAGCATATACAAATTAGATAAAATGTCAGTTAGATAAACCTGAATAAAAATAAATATATATATATATTTACAAGTGTATATATATATATATATATATATATATATATATATATATATATATATAAGCTAAATGAATTAGCCGTTTAAATACCTAAAATAAATAATGTGCCTAAATAAAATAAAATAAACACATGTAATACGCTAATTAAAAAAAAAAAAAAAAAAAAAATAACTGCATCCTAAGTACATATCCGAATGTCAACATTGCACAAATGTCACTGATGCGGACTGCAAAATTCTTTGAAGGTCTGTCGAAATAAGTATGTATTTAAGAGTGATTTGAAAATGGCAACGCAGTTTGCATGCCTGACTGCATGAGGCAGGGCATTCCACAGGTTCGGGCCAGCTACCGAGAAGGAACGACGGCCATAATGTTCAAGGTGATATCTCGGAACAGTCAATAGACCTTGTTCGGCCGATCTAAGTGTGTCGGCGTGTAGGATGTCACAAGCGATGAAATGTACGCAGGGCCAATATGGTGCGTTGCAGCAGTAACAGCTTGAATTCGATCAGCTGGCGTATAGGCAACCAGTGTAGACGGTACAGAACAGGTGTTATGTGTTCTCGTCTCCTTGTCCCGTTATTGAGACGTGCTGCGGAATTATGTACCATCTGCAACTTTGTCGTAATCAATACGTGACATTACTAAGGCGTTCACAATTTTTTTGCAGGTATTAGTGGTAAGACATTTCCTAATCAACGCGATGCTTCGGAGGTGACAATATGCCACCTGACAAACACGACGCACCTGATTCGTTATCGACATATTGTTGTCGAATAGAACGCCGATGTCGCGGATAACCGGCTTCGGCGAAACAGCACAGCCACATACATCAATGACTTGGTCAACAGGCGGGTGAACAAGTTTCCGATTGATATGACGATTACCTCGGTTTTGTTCTCATTAAGCAGGAGGTTATGGTAAGACATCCACGCTTTCACATCGGTGGTATAACGAGATATTCGGTCGGTGGCCATTGTAAGTGGCTGGTAACGGGGAAAGTCCACCTATAATTGCGTATCATCAGCGTACATATGATAGCGCACTTGATGAGGTTCAAAAACGTGGTAGAGTCCAAGGCTGTAGAGCCTGAGGCACACCACATATAGACACTTCTTGAAATGATGTTGCCAACTTTAACTGCCTGTGTTCGCAGTGACAGATACGACTTCAACCAGCACAGTGCGTTGCCATGCACGCCAATTATGTGCAGTTGATTGAACAGTAAATGGTGGTCGACAGTATCAAAAGCGGCACTGAGATATAGTTGCACCAGTACCACGCTCTTCTTGTTATCCACAGAAAGTAATATGACGTCCTGTATGCGTACTACGGCTGTTTCACAGCTGTGCATTGGACGGTATTTGGAAAATATCGAAGATGCCGTTCGCATCCATGTGCTGTCGTATTTGGATTGCAATGCATCTCTCGACGAGCTTCGATACGAAAGACAGATTTAATAATGGAAGATAATTCGATAACAGTTCTGGATCAAGACCATTTCTCTTTAACAGCGGTGTTACTACGGCATGTTTGATGGCGACAGGTAGTGATGCCGACACGATGGACATGTCTACAATGCTGGTTAACACTGGTCCAAGAATGTCAATGTTAGATTTAAGCATGCTTCCAGAAATGACGTCAATGCTGGAAGAAGATTTGCTGGATGTCTTCTCAACCAGACCGCAGATGTCGGTGACTGTAGCAAGTTGAAAGTCGCACAATAGTTCTTCAATACGGCATTCGATATCGTGTCGAAATGCGGGCAGTTGGCATTGCGAGCGTGCAATTACCAGCCGTGTACTGAGTAAAGGAGAAAGATCGCATGTGGATCAATACTCTCAGGACTGCACGAAAACTAGAGCCGATAGATTCATATTCTAGGCGTCAGTTATTTCAGTAAACAATGCATTTATAGCGCACACACTATATATTAATACTGGGCGATATCGGCAAAGTCACATCGTCAGAAAAAAACGGATTAAATAGCATAAACACGTTATCAGAAAATACGTTTGTCGCAGTAGATTCGAGTGACCAATTATTATTCGCCATCTGTTTCCTTGTGTTTAATAGGAACACTGATCCTGAGACAAGACAAATTAAACCAAACAAATTGCATCATCAAACATTCTGGATTACACAACAAAGACACGGCACCAAACTAGACGCGACACGTAGTCAATTCAAATTATCAGACACCACAAATCTAACTTTTACAGATTGTTGCTTACGTACTGCACACGTGTAAGGCGTGCGTGTGTGAGTGAAGTTAGTGGCTAGTGGTATAGAGAACATAGTAGAGCAGCGGTATTTATAATAATTGTATAATAAACATAAAATAAAAATAATAATTATATTTAATTTGGCATTGTGCCTGATGTACAACTGTTCATAGCGCTTTACAATGCATTATGCTTAATGATCTATACTCTATAAACTAAAATAGTAATACTAATTATTATTAACAGTCATTTAAAATAAACGTTGTGTAATACATTACTAATAGAAGTATTAACGAAACGAGTAAAGTGTAAAGCGCTTTGCGCAGTCCTGGTGACTGGATACTGAGCTATATAAGAACTTACCTTTACTTTTACTTTACATTAACAATATCAATCCATTGAAATATTGATAATATAATGTTTAACATTTTGGACGCTGCTACCCCATGAGCGAGTCAAAAATCATTTTAATATCAAATGTAAAAAGGACATTTTCTACATAACATTGATTCACACATTTGTCATATTTGGCATTAAAAGTAATATATTAGTTTCTTCAAAATGAATAAATGTTATACCTCAGCTTCACTAGTCCAACCGTGAGATGAAAATATAATTGTGCTGCTTGAAATAGCTTCTTCTTGATAAAGGACGAGATGCATAGCTTTATCACAGCTAGAGCACATCGAAGGTACAAGATCTAAAATATTCCACGATTGATTTTAATGGTGAACATTGTAGAAATGTCAGTCCTCGACAGCAATGCATTGTGACTAATTGGATGAGCACTTTGACAGAGAGAATTGTGTATTCACCATAAGCTTTTTGTCAGTAAGTATCGACGTCATAATCGTTATCTGAATGTCCGCTTTCAGCGTGCTATCTTCTCGCACGCTAAGGAACACGAAACAACCGTTACAATATATGCAGACTAGGGAACTGTCCGCTGATGGACTCTTCCGTGGTATGCACCAGCAAAAGAAACTGTTCTTCGTTCACATCAAATAACGTTTTCAATTTGGATATCGTGGATACATGCATTATCAGAACTTTCCTTTGATAAAACTGGATCTTGCGAAAGGAGCTGGCAACTTTGTCTTAAAATATGAAAATATTCACAACATTCTGTTCTAGTGAGATATTAGTTGTATTGATATCACCAAGATATGTGCAAGAAACAAATGTACGGCCCCTTCCTCCGAAACTGTCTCTTGACATTCTTGGTATGTAGCGATTGTCCCCCTTCCAAGAATATGTTGACTGATTTCTAATTTCGAACACGCGATGAAATACTGTCGCCAACTATATGGAAGAGAACTCTGACATCGGTTATAACCTATTCACATTCACTGACAAATACGGGTTTCATGGTCCTCCATACTAAGCAACTCAGTGGACAGAAGACTCCTATTTACCAAGTCTCCTTTCAGCTACGCACATTTGTGCACCAGGGACAACATATGTCGATTCATCCATTCCAAACACGACACATATCTGTAGGGATTAAGCGCGATCATTTCAGCCACTAAAACTGTCATTTCTCGTCATTGATTCAGTGGTGCAGGGTGGTGTCCTGTTCTCCCGTGTTCCTCATCTCACCAAACACGAATCGTATTGTTTCAACTAGACATGGCTTAATGAGATCTTCTCCGATTGTATGTGACGTCTTACATTTGGACAGAGGCGTTCTTAGCGGTCATTCCATGACATATCTCCGTTATGGCGTGTTACAACAGCGTAGTTGTTATGAATGATATATTAGAATATTGATACATTAAAAAATACCCCTCCTGCAGTACAGGAATAGTCGATCTGAAACAAACACTGATAAACATACAATGTATTTCCAGGTCTGTGTTAAGGCCATCGTTCACGACCTATTTTCTGCTAGTCTAGTTCTATGTTAAGGCCTTTGTTCACGACCTACTTGCTGCTAGTGTAGTTCTATGTTAAGGCCATCGTTCACGACCTACTTGCTGGTAGTCTAGTTCTGTGACAATGCCTTCGTTCACGATCTACTTGCTGTTAGTCTAATTTTGTGTTAAGGCCTTCGTTCACGACCTATTTGTTGCTAGTCTAGTTCTGTCTTAAAGCCTTAGTTGACGACCTACTTGCTGCTAGTCTAGTTTTATGTTAAGGCCTTCGTTCACGACCTACTTGCTGCTAGTCTAGTTCTATGTTAAGGCCTTCGTTCACGACCTACTTGCTGCTAGTCTAGTTCTGTGACAAAGCCTTCGTTCACGACCTGCTTGCTCTTAGTCTAATTTTGTGTTAAGGCCTTCGTTCACGACCTATTTGTTGCTAGTCTAGTTCTGTCTTAAGGCCTTAGTTGACGACCTACTTGCTGCTAGTCTAGTTTTATGTTAAGGCCTTCGTTCACGACCTACTTGCTGCTAGTCTAGTTCTATGTTAAGGCCTTCGTTCACGACCTACTTGCTGGTAGTCTAGTTCTGTGATAAGGTCTTCGTTCACCGCCTACTTGCTGCTAGTCTAGTTCTGTGACAATGCCTTCGTTCACGATCTACTTGCTGTTAGTCTAATTTTGTGTTAAGGCCTTCGTTCACGACCTATTTGTTGCTAGTCTAGTTCTGTCTTAAAGCCTTAGTTGACGACCTACTTGCTGCTAGTCTAGTTTTATGTTAAGGCCTTCGTTCACGACCTACTTGCTGCTAGTCTAGTTCTGTGTTAAGGTCGTAGTTAAAAACTTACTTGCCGCTTGGGTTCACATCTAAAGCCGTGAGATTTAGTTCTTATATATTTATGTATTGTGGATGACTGACATGCTCGCTGTTATTGCAGGATGGTCGGTTATTACCAGAAACGTAGTGCTTTTATTATCTATATAGCAACGCAACTGCGGTCTTAAAAATACATTCTTGCGTACACTGTATTCCGATGTTTGCCAAAGAAATGGTACGCCATAGTGGTTGTCACAATACTGGGTATAATATAATAAAATCGACTGTCACCTCTGAGAAGCTATGTGACGCTGGACATGTTTCGTAATCGATCGGGTAGGATGAGTAAAAAACATGCATATATATACATATATATATATATATATATATATATGTAGAACAGAAAGAATACCTATAAATCTGCCCTGGTTCAGAGCCGATAATCAAAGGAAAACACACAAACCAAATCATAGCCCCATCTCATCTACACAGAATGGGCCTCCTAGGAGTTGTCTTCTCATTGAAATTCGATGAATGTCGTGGAATCTACAGCTGCGCGCAAAGATGGGCGACATTCTCATTCGCAACCACCTCGAGCTTCAATCATCGCCGTAAGCAGACACAATCGCGACACATCAATAATAGTGCATTTGTTGCGCAACAGCAAGCAATGTTACCAGCACACACTGGTCGTAGGAGCCAAATCGGACTTGACTAGGCAATACCAATTAAACAGCAGAGGTACTCAGTAATAAGACATATCAAATGCAGCAATAAATATTCTAGAGTCGCCTTTTGAAGACGCCAACACTGCGAGATAAGACATTCCGGTGCAAAAGTCATGATTTGTCAGTATGTGTAATTAAAGGTGCAATCAATCAAACTGACAACTCACAACAATGGAGGACTGCGAGTCAAGACAATGACAAAGTAAGATGATGCACCTGGGAAAATGAAAATGGGTGGGGACGACAACCGGGAGAGTGGTACTAGTAGCAGCAACGACAGAAGAGAGAATAGCCAGAAACCTCCAACTGCACCCCTTGAGACTTCCAACAGCACCCCATTGAGACTACAAATGTAAATGGGCCTGCCTAAAATACTGCGGATGTTGTTTACAACCAATACACAAATTCACGAACGTCAACTTAACCTACGTTACACGGGCGTGTAAGCGTACGTCGGAACATCTTATACCAAAATTTGAAATATCATTCATACAGACATGTTATCAATAAGAAACCACTCACTGGTGTGCACGACGACGTATACAACGCTTCTAAACGCATCGCAGACATATGTATCTATCTGTGGTAGAATGTATCGGCCCAACATCCGACGTTCACACAGAAGGTTCTGCGCAGAGCAGGGGTGGACTCATTTACATGCAATTAAACACTACAGTCCTCTACTTGCATTTGGAGTTTTTGGAAATGACCGATACTTTACATGTGCGTGACCAAATGCATTTAACAAAATGGCGAAGTATTCTCTGACAATTCTGAAATGGTTTGAATATTGATCTTCACGTATACTTCACCTATATGCCTTTCTACTTGATATATGTCGTGGTACGTGTAATTGTTATGTGTTAAGGTGCGTGTACTTTAGACGTATTTGACAGACATATTTATTATCGTACAGATCTTGGGAGCACTCTGCGCCTGGCGGAAGACATCTTTAAGAACAC
Source organism: Escarpia spicata (assembly GCA_963995525.1). NCBI lineage: Eukaryota > Metazoa > Annelida > Polychaeta > Sabellida > Siboglinidae > Escarpia > Escarpia spicata. The sequence continues at coordinate 36,932,136 of OZ023206.1, forward strand.
GTCTTGTGCCCAGAAACATACCGGAATACAGTTACCAATCATGTGTACCTCGCCAACTACAAGATACACATTGAACACGTTATAAGCACCTTTTACAACTTGACAAATCATACGTTTCGTTTCACAACGACACACTGTGGTACAGATAATATGCAAAACGTTGCTAGTCCGTTACATTTTGTTTCAACCGTAGATAGTTGTGGCACTGTCGTTGCTGTCTATTGCCAACAAAAGCTTCAGCTGATTTTGATTAAAGAAACTGTGCATGTTAAAGTCTACGGGGCAGTGGCGTGGTGATAATGTACTGTACACAGCGTTACTTTTCCAACTTGCTGATTCCCATCCGTCATCATCGATCGTACCATCCTACAGTGGGCTAACGATCGTACACACCAATACAATCGTTTGTTAATGACTACAGTCATTGATTAAGTAAATACCGCACTCGTCAAGTTAACGTTAATGGTTACTCTGGAGGAGGCGTTGCTGGACTAGGCAGTGACCAGCAGGCAGAATAAAATGCATCGTCAACAAATCAACACTTCTTACCCTGGAGATAACGTAAGTGAAGTAACAGCGTGGATTAAATTTAAGTACGAATTCATTCTCACAACAGAAGATAACTGAATGGGACGATATGTCTTATTGATTGTGTAAATATGTTTTAAATTTAAAATATTTCGTAAGAGCAGGTTACATCTAGATGAACGATTATCAGTCAATAGCCTCCGAGGCTAATAATCATCTGATCTTTTATGGCAATTTTGTCTCACACTATAACGATCGTCACTGCCTGAGTATCATAAAACATACTCAAGAAATATAGAAGTTATATTACGTCCTTCGAACAGCAAACGGTATGAAACCCCTTATTTATAAAATTAGACACATTCGTCGCAAGAGCATACGAAACGACCTGTGCAGCCATATTATTCTCACGCATTGACTGCAGCAATAGCCTCCTCAACGGACTGCCAGCGGGTGTAATTGATCGACTCCACGGAATACAATCACAGTAACTCGCTTTGCCCATGTCACGCCCATGGACTTGGAGCTGCACTGATTTCTAGTGGAACGTCATAATTCGGTCTGAACTGAATCAGAATGTCATCATTGTAAATGTCTCTGCTGAGGATGCACCGCAGACATGTCTGCTGACTGCATTTGAGCCAGCCACTGAGGCTGAAATTGGAATGTTGTTGAAGTCATCGCCAGTGAAATCTTGTGAACTTGACCCCATTCCGACATGGCTTCTTAGAGACTGTGCGCACGATGTTGTACCTGTGCTCATGACAATTGTTAACCTGTCTCTGAGAACGGGGGTAATGCCTTCACACTTGAAGGAAGCACACATCAGGCCAGTACTCAAGAAACCGAATCTAGACAAAACTGTCTTGAATAACTACCGACCCGTGTCAAATCTACCCTATCTATCGAAGACAATAGAACGTGTCGTTGCTGCGAGATTGTCAGCTCACATGTCAGAGCACAATCTCTGTGAGCCCTATCAGTCAGCGTACAAGCCGAATCACAGCGTTGAGACGGCCCTTGTCTGTGTGCAGAATCACATCCTGCACGCAATGGACAATCAGAATGTTGTCATCATGGTTCTCCTGGATCTATCGGCTGCGTTTGACACCGTCGACCATGAAGTGATGTTGCATAGACTCTCGCATGATATCGGAGTGGTCCAAGATGCACTGGACTGGTTTAAGTCATACCTGAGAGACAGAGTCCAGTCAGTCCACATTCATGGTGCTACATCGCCTGCTCGTCCTCTGGTATACGGGGTACCACAAGGCTCCGTGCTGGGTCCTCAGCTGTTCTCCATCTATGTAGCACCAGTTGCTAAGATTATTCGCAAGTACAATTTGATGTATCATTTCTACGCGGATGATACTCAAATCTGCATTCCAGTGAAACCCCACCAAGAGAACATTGCTGCGGCTGTCGTCCGTATTGAAGAATGTGTAGCTGAGATCAGAACGTGGATGATGACAAACTTTTTAAAGTTGAATGACTCAAAGACAGAATTCATCGTGTTCGGCTCTGCGCAACAACTAAGAAAAATTGAGCTGCGCACACTATGCATTGGAGACTGTTTGGTCACTGTAACTCAGAATGTACGGAATCTTGGTGTACAGTTCGATGCCGAGATGAAGATGGAGACGCACGTGACCGCTGTCTGTAAATCTGCAATTTTCCATCTCCGAAATATTGCAAGAATAAGACGTTATCTAACACCTGCAGCGACAGAACAAGTCATACATGCGTTTGTTACCAGCAGACTTGACGTTGGCAATGCATTACTCCACCGACTGCCTGTGAAACAACTAGAACGGTTGCAGAGAGTACAGAACTGGGCGGCTCGCCTTGTCGACGGCGCCAGGAAGTTCTGTCATGTCACACCTCTATTGATCAAGCTGCACTGGCTGCCGATACCAGTTAGAGTAGAGTATACGATACTTCTACTCACGCACCGAGCACTGACTGTCGGTGCACCACAGTATATCACCAAATGTTTGAACAGACGTCAGCCAACTCGATTGTTGCGCTCCAGTGAACACAATCATTTATGTGTACCATGTGCAACGCGTCGCTGGGGTGATATATCCTTTTGCGTGGCAGCCCCAACACTGTGGAACTTGCTACCGCAAAAGTTGACTGCAACAACAATGACAAACACTGATTTTCAATCAAACCTTAAGACTTACCTGTTTTCCCGAACATTCTGTACTGCGCCGTGAGCAACGATTGTTGGAACGGCGCAATATAAATGTCACGATTTGATTTGATTTGATATCGCATTCATGATCCGGCGTCGCACTTTCAAATGCTTCCACTTCTAATGGCTAGCAAGTTTATTCGACTTTTAACCATTGTTATTATATATGCGATAACATATCTTTAGTGCATAATAACACTAAAAACAATGATTTATCATAATAAAACAGTTCGGTTAATGATTACATAAATGAGATGCGTTGCATTCAGGTTATCGGAGGTTTCACCAGGGCAGACAGATGACAAAATAACGAGATGAGAGAGGAGACCATTCACGCCAGAAACCGTATGTCATCAGACACATATTACTTCGGTGTTTCGACCACGTTTGCCGGATGCTAAGAGAAAACCCCGTTAACATTTCT
>OZ023206.1:36940256-36967756 GCA_963995525.1 Escarpia spicata
TAGCTTTTGGGTCGAAACGAGCGTCAGAATGAGTCATTGTGCAATCTTCCGATGCAACACAAACAATAGTCAGAATATAGTAACAAGCACTTATTTTACGGTTCAACATGAATCCAATTTTATTCAAAACAAAGAATGCGAATGAGCCTACAAGTCCACTAGCGGTAGGTTTCGCCGAGCTTGGGCTCGTTTTCAGAATAATTATATCGAATGCAACCAACGGGAGATAATCTACACAAATAAACATACATAGCAAACATATATTGTATCCAGCTACAGAAAATAACGTGTATAATCTCATAAAATCACTAGAATATCGATGTATGAAGGAGGAGTTGTACAATAATTTATCATAACAACTTAAATCAGTCATCGAATTTCTGTCAGTGCCGCTAGCTCAGTTGGTAAACGCGTTGGTTTCTTGTCATTTATTTTGAAATCGGGCGAAACTGGTTCAATCCTGACACTAGACCATTGATTTTCTTTACACTTTTTTTGGTTTATGTCTTCACCAAGTAATATAAACCAAATAATTTTGTATACTATGATGCACTGTTTGTAAATATTTTTTTATTTTTGTAGTAATTATTTATTCGCCACAAAAATGAAAATATGGTAATTATATATAACGATGTTTCTAAATTGCATTTATCCAGACAGATCACAATTTGTTTTCACGTATATAATTACAATATATTACCGTACAATATATATATATATACAATTAATAAATTATATATCCATTACATCATATTTGTTTGGATAAATAAAATTTAGAAACATCGGTATATAATTCAATTGGTGTCAGGATTGAACCGGCGTCGCCCGATTGTAAAATAAATGACAAGAAACCAAAGCGTTTACCAACTGAGCTAGTGGCACCGACAGAAATCACTGACTGATTTAAGTTGTTATAATAAATTGTACAACTCCTCCTTCATACATCGATGTTCTAGTTATATTATGAGATTATACACGTTATTTTCTGTAGCTGGATACACTATATGTTTGCCATGTATGTTTATTGGTGTAGATTATCTCCCGATATAATTAGATTCTTCGATATAATTATTCTGAAAACGAGTCCAAGCTCGGCGAAACCTAGTCGACTTGTAGGCCCATTCGCATTCGTTGTTTTGAATAAAATTCGATTCATGTGGAACCGTAAGATAACTGCTTGTTGCTCTATGATGACTAGTGCTTTTATTACATCGGGATATTGCACAATAACTCATGTTGACGCTCGTTTCGACCCGAAAGCTATCCTTGTAAACATGCTCTGAATGCATGGAAAGGGTCAGCCTGATGAGAGTATGGGTCATATGTGACGTCACATCTCGGCATCCCGAAAAGCGAGCCAAAATATGCATATTTGAAAATGTCCGGCTGCACAGCATAAAATGTGGAATTTCTAATTCATTGAATTTGTTGTTGTTGTTGTTGGCTTGGTGGACATGAAAATAGGTAGCAGGATGTAATATAACATGAATTCAAGCAATATATGTTTTTATTCCCTTTAAGTACAGGGCAAGTAATTAAAGTAGTTTCCTCACAAACTAATTCATGATAATAAAATCACTGATCATATTTTACTATTAATTGGACCTTTTGGCAAAATTATGTTTATTGCATCAACTGCCTTCATGCGAATTATTCAGAGAACAATGCATTTTAGTGAAATGGATGTGAAGCAGTGACCAAATAACGGAAGGCATTTATCATACGAGTTAGCATTCATGCGGGAACAGCCCGGCCCAAGAGGTGGGCGCAATCTCGGCGTCGATTAATCGTAATTGATAAAACCATATATCCGATGGGCAGTTGCGTGAATTAATCATTTATCGGTTTAATGTGCATTGAAGAGATGTTGCTCGGGGGAGCGCTGTGCCACTGCTTTATGTGGCGTTCATCTCCATCTGTCTCCGTGCCGGCCTGCTCGTAGCAGCCATCATTGGGCTTTGTTCTCGCCGGACCACGCGACGTATACTCGCGTGAGGGACACGCTGTGCACAGGGCACCGAGCACTGCATTGTTCTACTTCCGGGGTCATGGTAAACCAATAAAGTGTCAATGAGTTTGAATTTTTTACTCAGAAAATTATTTATGAACAGTGAAAATATACAATTGGAGACTACAAGACACCTGCTACGCACAGGCTTAAACGACTAGTTTGAATGTCGACAGGATATAGATCGATGCACGTGTCATTGATGTAGGAATCCCAGGCATACGAAGTTAGGGCCTCTTCCGTATAGATTTCCCGACTTTTTTTTGAATGATTAAGAGAACGTTACTGCAGGTCGTTGACAAGACAACAATCAAAGTGTACAGTTTTTACAAAAATTTATTTGTAACACCGCTTGCATTGTGGAACGATTTTACATTTAACATTGGTTTCAATGAAAAAACAACACACTACCATGTATCCACAGCGCGACAATAACCGTAGCGCGACAATAACCAAAATCATGCAATGATCGTTCTGGACGATAATCAACCATTCACAGATGGTTGATTTTCGTCTAGAACAATCATTGCATGTCGGAATATAACGCCAACTGTTTTATTGTTTATTAAACTCAACAATCCTAGCGACCGGAAATCTGCAATAACTTGTCCACCGGACTCACCAAAAACAACAACGTTTGTTGTCCTTCTTCTTCAGCTGCCGCGATAGATAACGATCAACGTGACCTTCCATTATGTCATTGTCAGCAGCTGGGTGGCATTTGTCTTAACTATTCATGTAGTTTATTCATTGCCATTAGTCGCTGAAATAATGTGTAGTATCGGGTATTGACGTCACAAAGCTGCGGCATGATTAAAATGCGATTTTTTATTAGTGCATTGTTTTTTATCAGAATGACGTGCATTGATGTTTTATAAGATTGCACTGAGATAAGGTGACGTGAGTTGTTGGATCGTCGCAGTCTGCTCTGTGTGACGACTGATCAACAGACGTTCCTGTAGACTTATGCTGATTCAGCTCCGTGTACGTGAAGTCGTCATTCACCTGGTTTGCGTACTTCTGATCTATATATTTTAGTTCTACGTATGATTGCGTACACACTTATATTATAAATACTTACGGCTGTTTAACATGTTTCTGGACTAGTTTTGTTCAACACACTTTTCTTTTTTCTTCCGTCTGTTCAACATAGCTATGTAAAAGTCCGTGTGTTCTACATAAATCTGTTTTGCATATTTAAGATATCTACAAGTCTATTCTACATGTATATGCCTACTTGTTATCATTCTGTTCTACCTATGACTAGATACTAATACATGGTTCATTCTCTATGCGTCACATACAGTCTGAAGACGGCCACTTTGTAGTTTCCCTCAGTGACGGGTTGTCACACCTCAACGTGATTAACGGGAGCCACATACGGGATGGATGGGATAGATGTGACTACATGACACATCCTGTCCGTCAGGTGTTATTTTGAAGTCCCTTGGAGATGTGTTCTGTCGTCATTTGAACAATACCAAATTACTACAAAGTTAACGTTGTCACGTCTGAATGCCTCGTTTAAGTTTCATCTAACTATCTGATTGATTTGTAGACCCTTACTACCAGGGAATCTGTCCACACTTCGTACCCTACATGTTTCCCTACCTGACTGCTGTTTCAATATAGTTCAGCACGGTTTATCTTCTTTCCAAGAGTGCATTGCTACCTGTCAATGATGACACTGCAACGAGTGGCAGTTAGCAAAATTCAAAGTTGCCTTAAATACGCCTTATAGTATTTAATTTGTTTAATGTTTAGACGAGTCTATGAAACTTCATGATTGTGATTACTTCGAGCAGCATTTTGTGGAACACGCCCGCTGGTTGTTGTCTCAGATGATGGAGCTGAACTGAACAAGGACCTGAAGCAGCCAACTGGATGATGAAGGACAACTGAATGCTTTAAAAGAGAGCCGACCAGAACCCACAAGTTCCGGTGGCAATAGATCATGATGCACTAAGCTGCGTATTGACAGGTTCCATTGAAAGTGACGCCCACACTCTCTCGTGCCATGATCCCAACTGCATAGCACAAGTTAACTCGGCAGTGGATCAGCTGACAGGAGTCTGGTTTGGATTTTCGCCTGCACGTGTATCTTTACTTTGATCATAAATGCCTTCCCTTAGAAGTTACTGCGAAGTAAACCAGTGTCGTCTAGTGCGTGCTTGGTGCCGACGCCACGTTTAGCTCACGTTTGACCCCACGATGTCTTCAATGGACCGCACAGATTGGCATCAAGATTAGAACGACCCCACTTAATTAACCCGATGCATCGTTTCTGGGTTCATTGATTTTGTGTTAAGTAAGATTAAGTCGATGCGTTTTGTTGTCGTTTGCAACCGTCATCTGCATACACGAGGATGTGTATTCTAATTCATAGTGGCTGATTAGTCGTGTGGACGTCATTAATGGCTTACACGCTACCTCGTGGGAGGGCGGTCTTGTGTCTACGTCAACGACTTGTGTGCAATTATGATCGTCGACACAACGAATAAGAACGTCTGCTCGCGATGACATTTGTTTCTTCTTGTTCGGTTGTCTCCTTCTAATTACGTTACATCAAATTGTAACTGTCCAACATTGATGCGACAGGTATATTTCACCGAAACACCACACAATGACGTTATTGTGTACCGCCGCTGCAGCGGTGATTTTACAGCAAATTGGAGTTAATTTACACGACTACGTGATATGGCAGGGTGTTATAAATATACGTGGAACCAATCAACGCATCATGATATCACCATTATCATGAAAAACGACACAATCCAAGAACTAATTATAAACCTGCTATAATCTATGTGACGCTTGCAACATATTTTGCTCCACACCCACACTTCAGGTAGACCACGGGATATTACGATTTATTGACTATGATATATATCGTTCCAATCGTCGCCCACAGTGATCTTTAGAAAGAGACGATAAATAGAATATAAACTACGAACATATCAAGTGTCAGGTATACATGAACGCTTACATTTATGCACTCTCACACCATATGTGTATGTCATAACTATGTTCTCAAAACTTTTGTATTAACACACTAGTGGCAACTGGAAACTTAGAATGTTGAAACGGAATATATTATTTAGAAGCGCAGGTGTAAAGTAATTGGATGTCGACCATGTGGTCGTAGACGCCGCCGCCTTGGTTCGTGTCAACATGTCAGTGGGGAAACTGATACGCCGTGTCGTGCCACACTGTCAACATCCCCTATTACGGTGATTGTTTCCAGCGAGAGACACCTAGACAAACACTGAGCACATTCGACTAATGTAGATGATAAAATGTCGTCTATTGTCTGCAGATATGCATCAACACCATATCATCTGGTCTTAGTGCACACATAACCACGCCATTACCATGGTGAATATCTGCTTCACTGAATTTTTCGCATTCAAACAGTCGCTATCATGGATAATGTCGGTCATAAAAGCACAAGTGTGTAATATGAGTATATTTGCCGTGTGTGTGTTTGTCAAAGCAGTGCTAAAGCACAAGACTGCGGCAATATGAGAGCGATGGCGATCTTTATTAGCAGTGGACACGGCATTGCGTGGAGACCCTTATCATGCAAATTCTGAGCGAGAACTTGGTTTGGTCGCTTGCACACAGCAGAAGCAACGTATTGATCTGTGTATGGCTCGGTGGGTCTGATAAACGCAGCAAACAAAACTTATGAGTATGATAGTAGTGATATGGTGACAGTTATACAGCGTCACGTTTCCACCAGCTTGCCTTCAGTTGTTGTAGTTTTACGATGTCATCGAACAAACAATTTCAAAGGATATACAGATTAAGTTCTCTTCAGAAGCGGGGTTTATCTAAAACAATATACTGTAAAATATGTTCGTGAAAAGGCTCAAATGTAACTTTACGGTCGACACTCGGTAATAATATTCACAATAACATCGTAAAACTTTAAACACAAAAGTGGAATCTGAGGTGATTATCGAATCTAAACTGTTGCTCATATCGTTAACTCTCAGATACAATGTTACGATAAGGTCGAATCATAATGTGTAATATATAGTATTTCGTTTGAATTATATGCACTGGTTTCATTTAAAATGTAACAGTGTATCATAAATCAATCAATCAAGTGCCTTGCTATGGCTCGAGCACGGCGCAGTGTGTCACCTTATGTAACGTTACACATCGGTACGTCATAACATATTACAATTTAGAAAACAAATATGTTTACACTGAACTAATATAGTATAGTGTATACACACACGAACGAAACTGTTAAGAAGCAAATGCTATCTTGTTTGATGAACAAGACGTTCCCGTCTATGTATGCCGTTCGGCCCGTGTGACCAATATGCCGAAAGAAATGTGCTATAATTGTATACTAGCCGGGCCTCACATAATGGTATTTAGACCCAGCTACTGATAGTGATATTGATAGTAGCTGGGTCATCACATTAAACAAGATTAAAAGCCCGACTGCATTTCTGTTTCTTTTCTGGTCTGCATGATTACACTTTGCATATGTCCCTGCAATACCGGCTCCTTATTTGCCAGTCGGCTAGATCTGTCGCCCGCCACGGCCCACGTACAGTCATCAAATCGTCATCAGTCCAGATTTCAACTTATGTATTCTGATCACCGATGACTGGCGTTTGAGCTCGGTTCAGTAGTGAGTGTTAACCTTTACTGAGAGCCAGTGTGGAGCATTTCGGAACCAAAACATGCTACAGTCGAACTTTACTGAACAGATCCTTACTAAACCGAAAATCACAGTCGACCACTGCTTAACCATAGTTGAACTTTATATAACCGAAATCCACAGTCGACAATTAATGACCCGAAATCCACTGTCGATCACTACCAAACCGAAACCCAAATCGTCCACTATTGAGCCGGAAACCATAGTCGACCATTATTGAACCTAAAACCACAGTCGACCATTACTTCACCAAAAGTAACAGTCTATTAAACCGAAACCCAGAGTCGACCATCATTAAATTGAAAACGACCGTTGGTCATTACGTAACTGAAAGCTACAGTCGACCATTACTGAACCGAAAGCGACAATTCGCCATTATCGAGAGACAATGTGGGCGTCGATATTAAATATTTAGCCAAGCGACCAACACATGAAATGTAGATATTTATACAGACTGACAACATCGTCGCCCTCCTTTCCAGTGAAATATCGGTAACGCAATCCCGATCACGGGGCGGAATACGGTTATAGATCTTACGTATTTGGGAAATACTGACTGTATCCACCATTCAGTAAGATAAAGGTAAGTTCTTATATAGTGCAGTATCCAATCCTTAGAACTGCTCAAAGCGCATTACACTTTACTCCCTGGCACACACGTTCAATCGAACACCATCTTGACTTCTCTGGAATGAATACAGCCGTAAACAATACGCATTGTTTGCGAATATATCAAACTACTTTCTGTATTCCAAGAAGCATTGTCACCTACACATACATTCAACACATTTGTTATTTTACTTCCGAGAATAGACGTGGATATATTACTCCATCCTTTGTTGGTAGTAATTGACTTTCTTTCACTATCTGCGATTTATGCAATACAGAGTGCAACACACAGTAAATGACAGTATTTATCTGGAGCGTCTATTGACGTTTTGCATCCAGTACGGGACCTTTCGTTCAGATTGTCTTTGTCCGTTCCAAGAGAGTCATCTGTAGCCGAATGTGTTGAATGTTGTCCGGTGACACGGGCAGAGAGTAGTGCCGTAGCAGCAGTGTCCCGTCGACACTCGGACTAAGTGACACGTACGTGTTCCGAGGCCCGTCCGCTGCCCTCAAGCCGACTTCGTGTCTCTCGTAACATGTGTTACTTCGACACTGAGGCTCCTCTCTAATGCAATCATACCTGCTCCGACAGCGGGGGTCGGACTCTCAAGGAAACGAGCGGTTACCTTAACTCTGCTTAATACCGATTTCAGTGCGTACATCCGCCATAATCTACACACGTTTACTTTATACACACACAAACGCACTAATACTCGCGCGCACATATGAGTTCGCGGTGGGCGCGTGTACGTGCGCATGTGCTTGTGCGCGTGGCCGTGCGTGCGCGTTTGCGTGTTTAATGATATCTGTGTTTGCGTGCGTTCGCATCTGTGTGCGTAGGCGTGTGCGTGTGCGTGTGCGTGTGCGTGTGCGTGTGCGTGTGCGTGTGCGTGTGCTTGCATGTGCACGTAAGCGTGTGCGTCCACGTGTGCGCATGCACGTGCTGTAATAAAACAACGTGACCGAGAATATCGTGATCAATATTAATTCGTACTTAAAGACACGCCGTGTGCGTGTTTCAGGCGTGCACGTGTCATGGAGGCCATTTTCAATAAGACGTACATTGTTCTCAAACTGTTCTCATCCTCGGATGCATCATAAACATTAAACGTGTGCGCAGCTGCCTCTTCCAACATGTCACAACCAGTAAACGAGCTTTTGCTGGCGTCTTTATTATGCAAAAATATTTTCTATAGATAGTAATATTGTCGACAGTGAGTGAAGGATTACCCAGGCACATTACGTACCGTCGATACCACCGGATATGGTTCGCCGTTAGGAGAGAAATATTATATTCAAATGCACTCTTCATAATGTAATAAGTTTTGAATACTGCACTTCTGGGACATCATCTTTCAAGACTTAATTTTCATTTCGCGAATGGTTTTGTCAGCTGTCAAAATTCACAGACTTTGCATTTATTATAAATACCTGATGAAATGGTGGATATTACTGATACCCAAGTGTCTAGATCAAACGTAGAGCCGTTTGTGGAAAGAGTTGAAGATGACGCAGCTGCTCTGGACAGAAGTCGGTGGCAGACACGACCGCTCAACAACGGCCCGCTATTATCGATTGAGCTTCTTTGCTCCATAAATGTGCTGTTCACGCGAAAACGTTTACGGTGCAAGAATCTGATAACGTCCGGTAAACATCAGAGCGCGGAATTGGTTATTGCCGACGATTTTCGAGTGTCTGGAGAAAGCAATTTTCGGCTGTTTATCCGGACACAAAATACTTGTAAATCAATTTTCTTTCATCAATCGAACCGTCGCCGACGACTTAACATCGCAAAAGAGTCATTACTGTGATTAATCGCTAATCGCAAACTCAACATGTGTCGTCGGTTTTAAATCGATACATCGGTAATAACGAAAGAAAATAATGTAGTCATAGTCCGATCTAACGACACATATCAATGACGATTGACAAATAAAGCTAACATCGCCTACAATTGCATATATTTCTTGGTGAAATCGAGAGATATTGCACTGTTGATGTTGCCTTGATATAATTTTACCGTGGGACAGACTATGGTCTCGTTTATAGCCTTATCATGTACGTAGGCTTTTCTGTCCGCCTGCGATATCAAATCGACCGCTCGCGTCCGAGTGGCATAAAACACAATCGATGTATCGCTTTGCTGCTGTTTCGGTGGAGTCTGTCACGGTGCTTGTTACGTATTCCGACGGGAAATCTACTCAACCAGCCGTAACGTAATCAGCCTAAGCGAACAACGTATGCTGTCACTTAGGAGAGACCCGCTGGATCAGGCCTATGTCTCACGGGACGTCACTTAGAAGAGGTCGTCACATAGAACTGGATGTCACGTAGAATAGGACGTCACGTAAAATAGGACGTCACGTAGAACATGACGTCACATAGAACACAGAATAGAACTTACCCGCATAATTACAGTTCACTGGATTGATTGTAACTTAGAACAGGCCCGCAGAATAAGTGTTCACTTAAAAAAACTAGTCTTTAATAGCGGTTCGTTGTGTTCCGTCCTGATCTGTGTTTGGGGTGTATTGTCAGGTATGTCATATTCGAACAGAGAGTTACGATTTAACAATCAAGAGAAGAGTTCCTGTCAACGATCAAGAATGCCTTCCTTGACATTCACCGGTATGGCGCCAAGAGTGGAGAGGTGCCTTGTGTCTACCTATATATAACACCTATGCTTACTGTGAACGAATAACGCGTCCTGCAGTTGGCGGCGAATTCCTGTATCTCTGCTGTTGTTGCTATCTATCATAGGTTCTTGACACCAAATATTTAGCATTGGTCTTTATAGTGTCTTTGGACTTCAGCACGTTAGGTTTCTGGATTTGACATGTTCATCGTTTTCCTCATCTGTTATATCAACGCACTTGTTCTCTAATGTGTGTTTGATTTCAACATCGCTTCCTTTATCGCAGTCTTTGTGTCTGGGGTCACATCCAACTGTTTCGTCGCATGCTTCTCTTATCGTATTGCGATACGAGGCCCGCTGCTAACTGACTGACATATTCTCGTTGGGATTGTCTGGGAATTATGTTCGAACTGGTAGCTCATGTCTGTATCCCTGAGTTTTCCCAGATCAAGCCTCCCACGTGCTGTGGTGTTCCCGACGCTGTGGTGCAGTTTGAATCGATACCCTGGCACGGCTTAGTCTGTGGTCAGTTCAGGAGTCTCTGGTGATAAGGACATCGGCACGATTACGTTGACATGTGATGGCGTATCTGATGACAGCGTTTGACATGGAATGCGTCCACGATGTTCGTGATAAGTGACGCGTGACGTTCATACTTGTTGAGCTGTAGCATTCCGTTGTCATTTACGTTTCCTACCTCACGTTGTTCAATGGCATCGCACCACAGATATCTGCATGTTGAAATTTAACAATCATTCTTGTCATTCGCTGGGAGAATATAATCAATGGCTGTTTAGAAAGGTGTATTTATATCGTCTGTCGCATCAAGTGTAGGTGGTAGGCACCGATGAAGGCTGTCGCATCAAGTGTAGGTGGTAGGCACCGATGAAGGCTGTCGCATCAAGTGTAGTTGGTAGGCACCGATGAAGGCTGTCGCATCAAGTATAGGTGGTAGGCACCGATGAAGGCTGTCGCATCAAGTGTAGGTGGTAGGCACCGATGAAGGCTGTCGCATCAAGTGTTGGTGATAGGCACTGGTGAATACTGCACGGTGTCAATTTTGTTAACATTTCAGTATTTCTGTTTGGCAGTCCAAGCAGTAAGGAGCCATCCATATAGTAAGTCACGCTTAGGGGATGGGGGTATCACAAGGGTCAGCTTGACTAAGGGTTACATGGGTGTGGGGATGTTTGGGCAAGCGTTACGTAACTATTAAAAACGAAAACGTGTTAGCTCGTTTATCTGTCAATATCAGATTGATAGCAATACATGTAATTGCTTTGTCAGTTGCAATCAGAAGTATCTATCTTTCAGTGTCTTGAGATCAAGAACTCCCAAAGCAATGACTTAAGAACAAAGGTTTTGGCAGCAATTAATGAAGCGCCCGTTCTGGGTTTTTCATTTCCCTATATACATGTTTGTACTAAAACGATAAGAAACGGAAATATGCCTACGTGGACTCGGAAACCGCGACCGACGTCTGGCGACTCCCCTATCAATCATTACGCCTATTGAAAGTTCATAAACATGAAGAGCTAGTGTTATTGTTTATTATTGGCTATACATTACGAAACATGACATATATGTAATGAATTCACAGCAGTAATGCGTGCATAACAGATAGGCGGGGGTCTTTCTCAAAACGAACATACTTTGGGGGTGGGGTGTTCAGCAGTACAGGTCAGCTTTACGAAGCGTTACAAGGGGTGGGAGGACTCACAAGTCACGATTTTGCATGACGTACTATATGGATGACCATAAGGACACAGTGAAGGTTCTCATTACAAATCTTTTCATAAGAAGGTGTAGATGTTTCCGTGTGTTGGCCGTTACCGGCTAATTGGTTTAGCCCAGAACGGCAATGTCGATACCCTAGCGACCAACCTCCATGGCAACGAGAGCAATATCGATGAAAGATGATCTTATATCAAAGCATTGGCTCGATCATTTATCAAATGTAATTTATCCGCGATATTAATCCAACTGATTTAACAAGATTTAACAAGATTGCCATCCAGAAAATTACTCTGGATGGCAGTTGGACAAGGAAGCCTTTTGGCTTATCGAGAGTCCAATACTTTTTATCTACATGTATCCCGCCTTTTTAAGGTGTGTGTCGATTTTATTTTTAAACATATTCACGTTACTAGCACCAACACAATCAGGAGATAATCTGTTCCATTCATTTACAGTCCTTTGTGAGAATGAGAACTTTCTTATATCTAATCTACACTGCTCCTTTACTAATGTAGCTTCATGTCCTCTGGTCCTTCTATCTTTCTTAACTGAGAAAAAAATGTTTCTATCAATATTTTCATAACCATTCAATATTTTAAACACTTCTATGTGATCTCCTCTCAATCTCCTGGTCTCTAGTGTTGTAGTGATAGTGTGTTAGGATTACCTCTACGCTGAGGAAAAAACATCCCAAACTACTCACTTTAGTGTCGGTTTCGTCTCAATTTGGGACGTAAAGAACCATTGAGAACGACAAGCAGTCTGGCAATGACCACTTTCAGTGCCAGCATATAAAAAGGTCGGTTTGGCGATAATGTTCTGAAAAAGGTTGACTAGTTAAATGAGACCCCGTAAGACCGTTACATTGTACCGTTGCCGAGCGCTGGAAAGGTCTACAATAGAACAGCTTCCCAGAGTTACTGAATCAAACCGGTGTAATCTATTTAAATATGAACATTATATCTGCAAAAAAAACATCGCTGGTTTTTGTAGATGTAAATAGGTCAAACGTTATTTTAGCGGGTACGTGTGTGTGCACGTGTAGGGTGGTTACGTCGTCAGTGATGAGAGCGACCACTGACGATGAGAGATGCGTATTCAAGTGGCTGAATCCCCAAAAAGCAGCGGGGCAGGACAATATATCAGACTCCTGAGTTTGTGCGCCAGTGAACAGAGTGGTTTGTTTTGTCACTCGGATCAGGTCTGATTCCATCCCAGTGGGAGACAGCCAATATAATCCCAGTTCCCAAGAATTCCAGCCCACATGAACTAAATGATTACAGGCCAATTGCCTTAACATCCATGATAATGAAGTCTCTAGAAAAACAGGTTCTTAAATTTCTGTTAGAACTGATCCAAGACCTTGATCAATGTCAGTTTGCTTGGTGTTGATGATGCCACCAACACCTTGCTGCAGTCAGTTGTAAGTCATCTGGAAAAGCCAGGTGCATATGTCAGAATAGTGTTTGTTGATTACATTTCTGCATTTAATAACATCAAGACAATGATTCTGCAAGAGAAGCTGTCATAGCCAGGCCCGTAGCCAGCTTTTCACAACGGGGGGTGGGGGGTGGGTTCACATTTTCCTAATACAGACTCCAGGGGCACCATACGCTCGTGTGGGGTTATATTTTTCACAACGCAGAGGGCGTCACAGGTGGGAGTTCACTCCACTAATGCAGAGGGTCGGGTTTCTAGCTGAAAGGACAATAAAGTGGGGTGTGAGGTTCGTGGACCGTGTGGTTTCATCTTACATTGTATATTCAAATACCGCATTAGCCTCACCAGCAGGCCATTGGCGAGGCTGTTTCCGAGTGGGATTCATACATGTGGTAGAGTAAACACTTAGTGTTACAATTTGGTGACATTAACAATGTGGTTTTCAGTCAATTAATAAATTATATATATAACTGATTTGCAGCGCAAAATGTCCACAATTTATCAATAACATAATTCAGTTAGTAATTTAATAACATTTAATAAAATGCGTACCATAAATAGAAGATTAAAAAACATTTCCTCTTACGGAATTTAAATTAAATTATAGGTATCAAACAATCGAGTACCGTAGCCTCTAGGCCATAATGACCGCAGGAAACGTTGTCTGTATTTGGCAGCTAACAAACAAAACGAACGTAATAATTGATTATAAAGTTTCTTCACACTTTTGTGCTGAGATTAGGTCCCCCTTACTGAGATCTATTACTATGCAACTAGTAACAACAGGATTTCGGCAACCACAACTATGCTACATAATTCACGGTTTCTCACCAGTACCCGCATTTTAAAATATGCGCCGTTAAACTTTATTTGTTATTGTTCAAATACAATTGATTTGTGTCAAGCTAGATGAATCTCTCTACAGGTTTGTCGCTTGTACGAAATACACTCGTTACACATCTTAATTTGTTGATTGTTGAGAATAGCCCTTTGTCTTTGTTATTCGGTAGTTAGCTCAATCAGCATACTAAGAACAGCACCCATCATTTACATTTTAACATAATTCTTACGATATAAGCCAAGAATTATTGTTATATGGCCCAATATACTGTATCTGTGCTCGTATTTGTTCTTTAATCAGTATAAAATCATTGTTATAATTTCACTCACTAGCATTTAACATGATACTTATGATAACCAATGTCATTATGCTGTGAAATGTCGATATTTATTATGATCGAGCTCTAAAAATTAAGTCTTATTGAAAGATAAGTTTCATCCTTTTAACTGCCTACTTCAGCCTCTGCAATCAATCAAAAGATTGCGAACGATAATGACAAGGACAGAGAGGTACAGGAAAACCTTCCTGCCACATGCTATGCTAATTTATATCGCAAAATAAAAACGTGACATTTCATTGTCTGTGATGCTGTAATTTATTCTGCATTTAGTTTCGAATGTTGCCAATAATGCTTTGTGACACAATTGCTACTATATGTGATGTGTTTATGTATACAGTATGTTTTCTTTGCTTAATTTGTACTCATTTACGTTTAGCTCTGATAAGAAAGAGAATTCCTTCTGGCAATAAAGATTATTACTATTAATAGTATTATTATAATTATTATTAGGACGGGCGTCGGTGTGTGGGTACGAGCATGTTTGCGTATGCAGTGCGTACCCATGTACATGTATGTGTCTCCGTGTGTGTGTCTCCGCGTGCGTGCGTGCGTGCGTGCGTGCGTGCGTGCGTGCGTGCGTGCGTGCGTGCGTGCGTGCGTGCGTGTGTTTGAGTAGGCCTATGTGTTTGTGTGTGTGTGTGTGTGTGTGTGTGTGTGTGTGTGTGTGTGTGTGTGTGTGTGTGTGTGTGTGTGTGTGTGTGTGTGTGTGTGTGTGTGTGTGTGTGTGTGTGTGTGTGTGTGTGTGTGTGTGTGTGTGTGTGTGTGTGTGTGTGTGTGTGTGTGCTTGCGTATGCGTGTGCACGTATGCATTTGCATTTCTATGTGTATGCGTGTGTGTGCGGTGCGTGTATGGGTGTGCATATGCGGGTGAGCTAGGGTGCGTACTAGCGAGCTCATGCGCGCATAGAAGCTGATGCGAATTCGAGACAGTAAGCTAATTCGCGACCAGATTATGTATGTTATGTTAGTGCAAATATACATGTGTATGAATAATTACAAATCTTCCCGTTCACATGCATGTCAAACTGTGACGATACAAATAATGCAGACGTTTAGGTTGGATACACTTGGTGAGCATTTCGGGACCTTGGGAGGCAGGTGTAAGAAGCCAAAAATGGAAAATCATCGCAGACGACAAAGGAAAATGGCGAGAGTTAAGAAAAGCAGAAGAAGTTACGAATTGATTTACGTGTACCCGAACCCGCAATGGGAAGAAGAAGAAGAAGAAGAAGAAGAAGAAGAAGGAGAAGACGAAGAGTAAGGAGAAGGAGAAGAAGAAGAAGAAGAAGAAGGAAAAGAAGAAAAAGAAGATGAAGGAGCAACAGAAAAAGAAAGAGAAGGAGAATAAGAAGAAGAAGGAGATGAAGACGGATAAGAAGAAGGAGAAGAAGAAGGAGAAGAAGGAGAAGAAGGAGAAGAAGGAGGAGAAGGAGAAGAAGAAGGAGAAGAAGAAGAAGGAGAAGAAGGAGAAGAAGGAGGAGATGGAGAAAAAGAAGAAGAAGAAGAAAGATAATAAGAAGAAGAAGGAGAAGAAGGAGAAGAAGAAGAAGAAGGAGAAGAAGAAGTAGAAGAAGAAGAAGGAGAAGAAGGAGAAAAAGGAGAAGAGGGAGAAGGAGGAGAAGAAGGATAAGAAGAAGAAGAAGGAGAAGAAGGAGACGAAGGAGACGAAGGAGAAGAAGGAGAAGAAGGAGAAGAAGGAGAAGAAGGAGAAGGAGAAGAAGGAGAAGAAGGAGAAGAAGGAGAAGGAGAAGAAGGAGAAGAAGGAGAAGAAGGAGAAGAAGGAAAAGAAGGAGAAGAAGGAGAAGAAGGAGGAGAAGGAGGAGAAGGAGAAGAAGGAGGAGAAGAAGGAGAAGAAGGAGAAGACGAAGAGTAAGGAGAAGGAGAAGGAGGAGGAGAAGAAGAAGAAGAAGGAAAAGAAGTAAAAGAAGATGAAGGAGCAACAGAAAAAGAAAGAGAAGGAGAATAAGAAGAAGGAGGAGATGAAGACGGATAAGAAGAAGGAGAAGAAGAAGGAGAAGGAGAAGAAGGAGAAGAAGGAGAAGAAGGAGGAGAAGGAGAAGAAGAAGGAGAAGAAGAAGAAGGAGAAGAAGGAGAAGAAGGAGAAGAAGGAGAAGAAGGAGGAGATGGAGAAGAAGAATAAGAAGAAGAAAGATAATAAGAAGAAGAAGGAGAAGAAGGAGAAGAAGAAGAAGAAGGAGAAGAAGAAGTAGAAGAAGAAGAAGGAGAAGAAGGAGAAAAAGGAGAAGAGGGAGAAGGAGGAGAAGAAGGATAAGAAGAAGAAGAAGGAGAAGAAGGAGACGAAGGAGAAGAAGGAGAAGAAGGAGAAGAAGGAGAAGAAGGAGAAGAAGGAGAAGGAGAAGAAGGAGAAGGAGAAGAAGGAGAAGAAGGAGAAGGAGAAGGAGAAGGAGAAGAAGGAGAAGAAGGAGAAGAAGGAGAAGAAAGAGAAGAAGGAGGAGAAAGAGAAGGAGGAGAAGGAGAAGAAGGAGGAGAAGAAGGAGAAGAAGGAGAAGAAGGAGAAGAAGGAGAAGAAGAAGGAGAATAAGAAGATGGGAAGATGCAGTTGTAGGTGTTTGGTAAGCCTCAGGAAGGGGTGCACTTGGAGGTTTTTCATAAACCTCACCAAGAGGTGCAGTTGGAGGTTTTTGGTGAGTTTCAAGGAAGGATTGTCGTTAGAGGTTATTTGTGAGCCTCTAGGGAGATAACGAGTCGTTCAATTCCTACATCAGCTCATACATATGGTTTCGCACGCAATGTCTGCTTTGGCAACAGAGGAAGCATCGAGGCTCTGGTAAATCGGCAACAAATTTTCGTCGGGAACTACGCACGTCAAGCTCCTCCAACACCTCATGTACGTCAACAAGTTCACCTAATTTACCTATCTATTCTCCGCTACGCTAAGTCATTGCAGTGTGCTAGTTTTACTTCACTCTGTCTTTGACGACCCAATTTCCGGCTACCTACGTGAATACTAGTGACTAGTCGTGTTCACTCTGCCATTGTGACAACGAATTATTCATCAGTGAATACAAGCTGCCAGTCATTCTTCAGTCCGTAGTAATGATATGGCCCTAGCGGTGGCTGAAGTCGTGATGGCTAACTGCAATAGCCATAACACTGTAAGCCAAAGCTACACGCAACGCATTTAACTTACCGTTCCTAATTACCCCAGAATAAAAACGTTAAGCCAAAAAATAAATGCGGTCACTATTGAGTTGCAATAAAATAATAATCAAGAGCATAACATGTGATCGAATGGACTGTGCTTGCTGAATGATATACCCTTCATATTTCCAAAACAATAACTTTCATCTGAGCAGTCAGCCGCTGTTGTGCCACGAATCATGCATGCGCATTATTTACGTGGTATGAAAGTACTGCCAGTTCTTATTTCAAGCCTACGTTTATTTTAATCCGGAATTAACCAGCGTAGTAATTTGTAACAGTGAATCGGCTGAATTGGCTGTGTTGAACGTGAAACAAATAGGACATCGTTGAAGAGCAAAGAGTGCTGCTGTTAATTCAGCCCGCCTTGGCATTATTGCCAATAAAGTTTGTTTTAAAACTGGATGTTTTGTTTAAAATTCGAACATGTCGCGGATGGAAACTTTCAAATTGAGGGCATTGTTACGGGCTTTCTAAACACAATTTGGAGGGCAGTAAACCTTTATGATATTTATTACACCCGAGACGATTGCTCGCAGGTAGATTAGGTAGACGCCATCGCTCGTTACCGCTTGTTAGTGGAAGTAGTTACCCATCGTCTGACTGTAGTTAACGACTCCGAAAATAAAATTAATGTATCCATGTTGACGTTATAACACTTATGGTTTATACAGATTACCACCTGCGCACAAATCAGCAAAATCTCAGTCGCAGACAAACATGTGTGTTCATTCTGTTGAATGAAGTTTCGCAGAATTATTACGGTAAGCGAATTAAGGCACCTTTTTAGTGCTACGTTGATTTGCTAGATCGTTCCTAAATTAGTCTAAGCGCATATTTGTGAAAGTGAATTATGCTGTGACTATTACGCATTTGGAATTTAATAGTCGAAGTCGAACATCCGGGCATTCGTCGTTAATTATACACATCGTCGTCGCACTCGACGGTTACGTAACTGTGTGGGTTAGAAATTGGGTATAACTTTCCTCACGAATACCCAACGGATGCTTCTGACGGGTCACAGGACGTTAGTTACAGTGTTAATAGAGTAATACCAAATGTAACACGCCATCACTGAAACACTTTTTCTACAATCCAAACCACCAGTAAACGAACCACATCCTTTTTGGGTCACCGCGAACAATTGGCAAACAACCTGCCGGATCAATTTAATTCAGGTTTGGTTGAAGTCGTAAATATCACAGAATTCCAATACCTAGCGAGTTTCGCCTTTTACGTGTACTTTTGGAGGAGATGTGGAAGGTAACCAATCCTTATTTATGCACAGACAGAGGGTTGTGGGTTTATGCAGGCAAGGTCCGGTAAATACCGTTGAGAGCAAAGACGAGTGACAACAGTTGTTTATCCTGCACAACGAATTGCAGCATGATACAAAAAATTACCGAGTGGAAACATTGACGTGCGTGGTTGACATCTTTCATCGAATTGTCTCGACGAATGCATTGTCGTGATGAGAACGTGGTTACAAGTTATAAATACGCCTACTGCTGTAAGTTGGTTAGCTTGATGTAATGCTGACACGTGTCGTAAAGAATGCGCAGACCCACATTCAGCAGAGTTCCTTCAGGATATGTGTTATTGGTCCGCTTCAATGTGTACTGTGAACCACGTTATATTTCTAGCATTAGTTCAAGCTGACCAACATGATTTGTGAAGAAACATCAGTAAATCACGTGAAGGCGCAAGACGAATGTATAGAGATCACGAGCAACAACGCTCCCAGTTTCTTCTGGACGAATGTTGGGTAATTTAAAAATAAGATTTATTTAACCATACATGGTCACGTCATTGGTGTATTGCTATAATTTTACCTACGTACCTTTCCGAAACAAAAATACGTGTTGACAGCATTTGGTTACGTGTGCAGGCTGGTTAGAGCAATGTCGAAAGTGTGCCATGAACTCAACAAACGTTGATAAACATTTTCGGGCAAGATGATCGGTTGTCGTTAGAATGTCCAGTACATTTGTTATCTCAGATAATCTACATTAGTAATACTTCCTCGGCTCGTTTACATATCACGAATTTGGTTCTTTTATGTCCGGATATGTAGTGTGTTAACATATTGCCTGATATGTGAAGTTTCTTTAATAAAAAAACGTCATTCTAATTGTCTAAAGAAGTAATTTGGCGGTTTCATATCGTAGCTGATTAAATCATTGATTGACATTAATTAGATTAGAGATAGTCGCGCTACTATATTGTATATAGATATATAACTTTGCACTCCAATATCGTAACAGTAGCTTGCGACGTCACTTGTCCGGCCGACATTTAATGCCAAACTGTTGATGTTAGTGGTCACGATGACCCCACCAAAGCACGAAACATGCATTACTTTGATACTTTGCACTATAGCCTTTTCACCATGACCTACAACAGTGTTTGCCTAGAATACGCTTTAGCCCTCCTTTTAGAGTGTACGGTGGCAATCGCACGAAACAAATGGCGAACTTCTCATGTCAACATAGCCGGCTGACAACCCGTTCAATTCTACACTCTGACTTTAGTGTAGCCGCGTACTTTGTTAAATCTTCATTTCCCTATTCTAGCGAATAACTAATTTCGACGAATCCGTTAGTAAGAGTTTTTATAGTTTGTCATCTGATTTCACTTACACAAACTACGAAATACGCACACTCAAACTAGAATGTCATCGTGAATACTAAGTAAGTTTGCTTGTTCGAGGAATTAGTGTGAACTGTCAGGAGCAAAACTATCAAATTAGTATCGTAGTTTTAACAGTGTTATTCTTCCTGTGATAATCTTTATTAGTTTTTCATCATCAACTAGACGCAACTTACATTTGATATACAAATAAACCACCCAGTGTAAAACGGTATATTTTACCTTCTACACCTCCACACTATGGATATTACTATTATCCGACACCGTGGATTTCCCACTTCTGTTGTCCAAACAAAATTCGGCGAATTTCCAGTTTCGAGATATTCGTATAATATAGTTATCTATCTTTCGATATGTGTACGTTGTTTCCATGAATGAATACGATAAATGCAATAAAACATGTTTTAGCAAGATCCCTGCTATCTTGTTCTTTTTTAAAATTGCAATTAAGCAGCGCCGATCAAAAAATCGCTTGTTTTCAATCGCGGTATCTTCCGTCATCTTGAGCCTTTGTTAAGATAAGATAAGATCAGATAAGATAATGCTTTATTGTCTCAACATTAAGTTGAGAAATTTGTCTCGGGTGAGAACAGACATGACTGCAACATGTACTTAACACCATAAAACCACAAAACCATTCGATAAAAACAGCAGATAAATAATAAATAATACATGCATGCACATTACTTATTCTAAAAACGACAAGTGACACTCTGGCAGCAGGCATCATGAATTATGCTTCGCTATCGCACTGCATCATGGTACCACTGGTTTTCTGAAACCTTCGGCTGTTTCCGAGATATTCCGGTTAGAATGACCTCAATCTAACCATATCATCTGAACCAAACCCGCCCATTTACGGCATATAGTGAGAACCACACCACATGACATCCTTACCCGAGCCACAGTACGACAACATCACTGCAACCACACTGTGAAAGCCTCACCCGAGCCACAGTACGACAACATCACTGCAACCACACTGTGAAAGCCTCACCCGAGCCACAGTACGACAACATCACTGCAACCACACTGTGAAAGCCTCACCCGAGCCACAGTACGACAACATCACTGCAACCACACTGTGAAAGCCTCACCCGAGCCACAATACGAACACATTACATCAACCACACTGTGAAAGCCTCACCCGAGCCACAATACGAACACATTACATCAACCACACTGAAAGCATCAAACAAACCACAATATGAGGACATTACATCAACCACACTGAAAGCATCAAACAAACCACAATATGAACACATTACATCAACCACACTGTGAAAGCCTCAACCAAACCACAGTATGAACACATTACATCAACCACACTGTGAAAGCCTCAACCAAACCACAATATGAACACATTACATCAACCACACTGAAAGCCTCAACCAAACCACAATATGAGGACATTACATCAACCACACTGTGAAAGCCTCAACCAAACCACAATATGAACACATTACATCAACCACAGTGTCAAAAGTCCGATCGTTCGATGTCCAAACAAAACTGTGCATTACATAGTCGGTGTGCATTTTAGGTTTTCAACTGCAACCACCCGAACGTTACAGGGAATAACACATTATGAATTGCGTTTTATTAAGACCTCCTTGCTGGTATAAACCCTAGACCTCCTTGCTGGTATAAACCCTAGACCTCCTTGCTGGTATAAATCCTAGACCTCCTTGCTGGTGTAAACCCTATACCTCCTTGCTGGTATAAACCCTAGACCTCCTTGCTGGTATAAATCCTAGACCTCCTTGCTGGTATAAACCCTAGACCTCCTTGCTGGTGTAAACCCTATACCTCCTTGCTGGTATAAACCCTAGACCTCCTTGCTGGTATAAATCCTAGACCTCCTTGCTGGTATAAACCCTATACCTCCTTGCTGGTATAAACCCTAAACCTCCTTGCTGGTATAAACCCTAGACCTCCTTGCTGGCATAAACCCTAGACCTCCTTGCTGGTATAAACCCTAGACCTCCTTGCAGGTATAAACCCTATACCTCCTTGCTGGTATAAACCCTATACCTCCTTGCTGGTATAAACCCTAAACCTCCTTGCTGGTATAAACCCTAGACCTCCTTGCTGGTATAAACCCTAGACCTCCTTGCTGGTATAAACCCTAGACCTCCTTGCTGGTATAAACCCTAGACCTCCTTGTTGGTATAAACCCTAGACCTCCTTGCTGGTATAAACCCTAGACCTCCTTGCTGGTATAAACCCTAGATCTCCTTGCTGGTATAAACCCTATACCTTGCTGGTATAAACATTAGCCACAGTCAAGTATCGAGCGACGCCTACACTTCGTGGTAACAGCGATACTCGCATTGGTGACCGAGTGCAAGGTAGTTAGGACTGTTCACAACATCAGTTGTATACACTAAATAACTGATTAGTCAAATAAAACATATGCAAATGATTGTAATTGTTTTAAATTGGACCTACTTAGTACAAGATTATGTGTCATTATACATCTGGCAAATGTACAACGTCCTTAAGAGTAGTCATTATGCACATAATCTAGATAAATTACATGACACAGATACGCATATTGAACAATGGATTGACATATATGGGAAATATCACATTTAGTAGAAACCAAATAAAAGCTAAACAACTACTAGACTTGTTTACATACATATAACACACGCGCACACGCGCACACGCACACACGCACACACGCACACACGCACACACGCACACACGCACACACGCACACACGCACACACGCACACACGCACACACGCACACACGCACACACGCACACACGCATACACACGCATACGCACATATATACACATATACATATATATATATATATATATATATATATACACACATACACACACGTATATATATATATATATATATATATATATGTACGTGTGTGTGTGTGTGTGTGTGTCCGTGTGTGCGTGTGTGCGTGTGTGCGTGTGTGCGTGTGTGCGTGTGTGCGTGTGTGCGTGTGTGCGTGTGTGCGTGTGTGCGTGTGTGCGTGTGTGCGTGTGTGCGTGTGTGCGTGTGTGTGTATATCTATATATATATATGCGTGTATGCGTGTATATATATATAATATATAATTATATATATATATATATATATATATATATATATATATATATATATGTACAATCAAATATATAAGTGCCCGTGTTTATAAAGAGGAGTCTGCGCCAGACACCTTTCCACACTAATGTAGCCGCAGCAGAGAGGTGACAATATCACATCGGAGAGGTCTCTAGACTTGTTGACGCTCTCTCGGACAACGTCTGACAGGGCGTTGAGTGGACACGACGCTCCAGTGCACAGACCGTTACACAACGAACCATTTTAATGAGTCACTACATCAAAGCAGAAGTAGATTACTGACGTCAACACACGTGATGTGGACATCAGACCGTGCCGACAATGACTACAGCGACTGTCTGTGGGGTACTGTTCAGTCCTGCATCATCTAAGGCGACTTGTCAGACCACACCAGGTTATCGCTTTCAAGTATGAGATTTTCAGTCTACAACGGCTGAACAGCGAGCCTTTATCGTAACCAGGGTGTCGCCATCTATGCAGTGCGTGCGTAAATACGTACGCATGCACACATGTGCTTATGATGTTAATTATTTGCTGGCTGCGTTTCGTCTTCAACGAAAGGTAGCCAGCAGATAACTAGCATTAAATGTAGCCATTTCTCACGCAATGACCCTCACGAGAGCACGTTTTGAGTCGCTAGATGACTTGATTACACATCAATAGAGAAACAAAAGGAATGTGTATGATTATATGTGTCATTTTATGACTAAGTTGAGATGACCATAATAGAGCAAGGGAGAAGGGGAAGAAATGAGAAACAGAGAGCGAGACGGCAAGAAAAACGAGATAGACTGAGGGAGAGAGAGAGAGAGAGAGAGAGAGAGGGAGAGGGAGAGGGAGAGAGATAGCGAGAAAGAGAGAGGGAGAGCGAGAGCGAAAGCGAGAGCGAAAGCGAGAAAGAGAGAACTGTACTGCAACAGGAAATACAACATCATACGAAGCCTCGACTCACCTAGCGGCAGCACGAAGAAGAAAGGCAGCCAGCAGATAATGAAGACGCCGACGACGATGGCAAGCGTCTTGGCGGCTTTCTTCTCTCGCTTGAACTTCGCAATCTTTCCGGCCATTGTCAACCTGCTCTGGAGGCGCCTGCGTGTGTTGTTATTCTGCTGCGCAGGTCCGCCGGAAGTGACGCGCACCTGCATGTTTTGTTGCCTCAGCGAGTCGGTGGACGTCTTCCTGCGCGTGCGCCCGGTGTGCACTCGGAGAGTTACTTCCGCCTGCTTCGTGTCGCACTTGGACGTCTTGACGCCGGTGCTGAGGAAGCGCGACTGACGACGGGCCTCGCGGTACACGCGCCAGTAGACGAGGAGGATGATAATGAGGGGTATGTAGAAGGACCCGGCGACTGAGAAGAGCACGTAGCCGAGTTGTTTGGTCACCTCGCACACACTCGGGTCCTCGGAGGCGGCGTCCTTCCAGCCGAAGAGTGGAGCGACAGAGATGGCGATAGAGAGGATCCATACGAGGACGATGATGAAAGCGGCCCGACTCGTCGTCAGGATGTACGAGTGCTGCAGTGGACGAGTGACGCCGATGTAGCGGTCAATGCTGATCACACATAGACTCATGATGGACGCCGTGCAACACAGCACGTCCATGGCGGCCCACACGTCACAGAATATTTCACCAAACAGCCACGAGTCGAGGACTTCCAGACTGACGCTGAACGGCAGCACCGTCGTGCCAAGCAGCAGGTCTGCTGCCGCCAGGTTGGCGATGAAATAGTGAGTGGTCCCTCGCAGGTGGGAGTTAACGAAAACGGCAACTAACACGAGCGAATTGCCCACTATCGTTGCTATGGTAACGCAACCGAGGATTATGCCTATGATCACGGATGACACCATGCTGACGTCATCCGTGTCGTCGGGTGACGTGGTATTCCACGAGAGTTTGAGCGAGATGTTACTGGGGGGTGTCGACGAGGTGTCCCAGTAGTGAGCCAGCAGGTCGTACGAAGTCGTCGGTACACTCATGGCTGAGACCGGGGTCGGCTGACGAGGACACTCAAGGCGATGAGTTAGTCTTGGGCTGAGGTTGGCGGACGGACGGTCATGAGACGATCAGACGGACGGTCATGAGACTGTCAGACGGACTGCATAAGGCAGTCAGACAGACGATCATGAGGCGGTCAGACGGAAGGCCATAAGACGGTCAGACGGACGGTCACGAGTCTGTCAGATGGACGGGCATGAGGCGACGGACAATAATGGGGCGATCAGACGGACTGTCATAAGGGGATCAGACTACCGGTCATAAGGCAATCAGACGGACAGTTATGAGCCCGTCAGAGGAGCGGTCTTGCAGCAGTCAGGCTGGCGATCAGACGGGTGGTCATGAGACTGTCAGACGGACGGTCTTGAGAGTGTTAGACGGACGTTCTTCAGGCGATCAGACGGACGGTGATGTGCGGCAGGGTGAGATGACCACGGAACCTGGTCTGAAACGGTGAAACAGACAGTTGATATTTGAATAATACATGAGGCAATTATGTAGTTAAGTTGCTGTTAATCTGACGTATTGTAATACAAGGCACACATGCAACCACCTACGTAGATGTCATGTGACCTTCTGACAGTTTCATCCATCGATGGCAAATAACATTCAACGTCAGAAGGCAAGACGTAAATACATTGACCTATTTCACTTGTAATTGTGATTTATAATGTAAAACGACTATTCTTTTATACAACGTGACTGAATTTTAATGACATCACTATTATTTAAACATATACATATCACACACGCACGCACGCACACGCACACATACACGCACACACGTGTACATATGTGCGTGTGTATAAAGTTAACGTACATATATACACTCAAACACAGACTACACAGGGGACTCATGTTTAGTCTGCATTCGGATTCAGTGTGTATGGATAAAAAAGTGTTTTTTTCAGACGGTACCCTTTTCAAGAAAGCTAACGCCTTGAAAATAATTGCAGCAGACAGCAACATTTCTGCTGCGCGCAAGCACTCTTCTCTGATTGTACGTTGGCAGCACACGCGGGTGTCGGGAGTGTTCATTCGGCTCGTAAACGAATTTTAATGCCGGGATGTATATGTAGGAAGAGTGCCAGCGAACACAGAACATTGAACACACTGTGACGAGCACGAAGACAGTAATACGATTAGCATGACAAGGTGATTAGTGCGATGGGCGGGACATGACTACATCGCGTTCTCGCTCGCTCGCTCGCACAACAAACGAACAACATCCAATCATCAACGTTCAACAGCGGACGAGACTTTAATTAATCAGCTTAAACGTTGCAATATAACGCGGTTGCGTCAGATAACAGTTGAATCGTTTGATGTGGCTGCAGTTGTCCGATGACTTGCCATTTCTACTCACGTAGATGGATACACCACGCACAGTTTCGCACAACTTGAGTGGGATAATGTGCAACGTATTGCGTTAGTCGGCAAGGCAAGAGAAGTGGTTAGCGCGGTTGTCATGGATACCATGGTTGTCATGGACAGCACACGGGTCCACAACTTTGCGGAGCTGCAGGATCCGGTGAAGAGCTGTTAAATGATCCGCGAGCTGCTGCAATAGATTCTGGATTCTCTCATAACCACCTCTTCACTCCACCCCGTCGTGTCAGAGCAAGGAGACATTCAATCGGCGCGAACGTGCGCACTCTAAGTAAATTGACATTTGGAGGGAAGGCGCATTAGCCACCGGATCAAGTCGCATGCTTATTTGTATATTCTCGGAGTGTTAAGTACGGGAACGCGAGGACGTTAAGCTGTTTCCGCAATTCATACAACTCATCGCGAATAGAAAACCGGTGGTGTGTCTTTGACTATATATGTGCCGCCTGTGTTTCTTTTTTTAAATAAAGGAGTGCGTATTATTGTTAAACTCATCGACATGATCGAATTGGATTGTTTGATCGGGAAACTTTCAAAGGGTGAATACAACTTCAAAATGTGTCATAATACATACAACATTCTATATATAGCCACGTTTCCTTTTTTCTGTCGAATTTCGGCTGTACCAGTAAGAAATAATGTAATATATTGTCAGAGTGTGTTCAGTGTTTTGGCTAACGATTACTAACTAGACAGGTTAAACGTTTCGTAAATAATTATAGAAGAAACAAACGAAACATTAAGTTGCGATAGCAGTATTATGCAAATGAAGGACTAATTATCTAGCCTCAGGTCTCATTGCTGGCAGATAATTTCACGTCCTTATAAATTGTGTGTTCTCACTTTAAAACCGCAGCTATTAATGGAACAACAAATGAGACTATTCTACATTGTCTTGGTAACGTTTTCGTCAAAGCTTAC
>OZ023206.1:36970256-36977756 GCA_963995525.1 Escarpia spicata
CCTCGCTCCGAACAAGCAACTTGACTAAGTGTACTTGAGACATATAGCCTGAACACTGCAACCTCCCACGGATCAACTAGCTGTGTATACCATCACTGGCGATTGTCTGAGTGTTAATGTTGACACCAGACGAGTGATTTGATTTGATACACATTTACAAAACGAAAACAAGCGGGCAGCGGTATTACATATGCATATTGCATGTGTCGGCGTAAGTGGTTTGGGATCAACAAATTATCCGACGTGATGTAATTAAACGTGCTTGTTTTGCTGAGATCGACCGGCGACGTCAAGACAGATACATTACTGCACGCGGATAATGCAATGTCTAGAAGCCTGCGCAGGCACATTTAAAGCTAAAACTTGATTATTTGAAACCAAACACATTTTTGTAACGATAGCTCACTTTCTTTTTATTGTTAAATCATCATTATTAAATAAAAATATGACGTCCTCGAAAATGAAATAACATGTTGCTTGAATATATACTTAGAAATCGGAATCGTTCTACAGATCACCTGGATTTGGTTTTCCAAAACGGGTAGTGTAAGGACCACCTGTATACATAACGGACCGTCAAAGTCAACACGTAACACACCATTACTAAGGTTTCACTTTGCAACGTAATAGGGGTTTATCCTGCAACGTAGGGCAATCTGCAAAGTGTAGCGTTAATCCTGTGGTATAGATATAACCTTTTCAGTTGATTGCACGTAGAGTATCACACGGGGAATCCGGCATAGCCAATCAGTGGACAGACAACGAAGATGAAAAAGATGCTAACAACACAAGCATGGTACACTTTCACTTTGGTTTCTGTTACGATATTTACTCGGGCCTCACTGTACGGACTTTATAGAATATACAGGCATAATGGAGACGATAGTTCTACTAAGCCAAACTTTATTAAACGTGGTTGTCGCGACCAGGGAGCGGCCTGTTAATTTACTTACTGGAGAGACATCATTAAGTGATATAGTTACGGTGTCCAGTGTTAGGTACTGGGGTAAGACCACATTAAGGATTCGTGCGCCATTACCGAAAGAGTGCCCTTGAAAATACCGTTTTGGTGTGATGTGTGAATTTTTTCGAGCACTTTGGCACATGTTAGTCCAGAGAATACGGAATGTACTACTGCCTTGGACCTTTCACGAGGTTAGCAATAAACATACGCTAGTCGCTCGCGTATTCGCACAGTGGCTATTTTGCAGCACGCACCAATATTTCAAAATCCGTCACCAGATTAGGGCGAAATTGAGGGGTGTCAGGTTTGGGTGGATTTTTCTGAAAAATGAGGTATGAGAATTTCACGAGTTTTCCACAGCACTTGTGTCAATGGAGGTTAAATATGCTGTGACATTTTCAAGAAAATCGTAAGACGATTTTTGCAGGAAATGAAAGAAATGTTATAATGGCCGCCTATGTAAAATTTAAATGTGGTCTTACCACTTCTTGTTAGACCAGATTCGATTTGTGAGTCTTCCAGACGTTGTTGCTGCTTTGCTGAGGGTGTATTCAATTCCATGTCAAGCTTGAAGTTTGTTTACAAGGTGGAACTTAGGTAAGAGCAATTTTCAACAGTTTCGAGCGGTTCATCAGTGAGAATAATTTTTGCTTCTTAGAGAGAGAGAGAGAGAGAGAGAGAGAGAGAGAGAGAGAGAGAGAGAGAGAGAGAGAGAGAGAGAGAGAGAGAGAGAGAGAGAGAGAGAGAGAGAGAGAGAGAGAGAGAGAGAGAGAGAGAGAGAGAGAGAGAGAGAGAGAGAGAGAGAGAGAGAGAGAGAGAGAGAGAGAGAGAGAGAGAGAGAGAGAGAGAGAGAGAGAGAGAGAGAGAGAGAGAGAGAGAGAGAGAGAGAGAGAGAGAGAGAGAGAGTAATTCCGGCTTCAGGAAGCTAAAGAGCGAGTTCACGAACTACTACACTGAGCAGCCCGCCCCATTAGGCATGCTGTTAATTGCTCGTTATATGTGTAATGACCACTCTGCAAAATAGGTTAGTGCAAATGTGACAAACTAATTATTTACTGTACTGATTGGAGTAATACACCAAGAGAGTGATCTGGTATAAATAATTCCGTTACGCCTTTGGCTATTGCTATTGTGGTGGGCTACAACCTACAAACTGTTGTATAATAGCTGCAGATTAATTGCTCATGGGAACGCCTTGGGAACGCCCTCTTGGGGTATATAAGGGCCACAGAACTAACTATCCATCGCTGTTACTGTGAATAAAGACCTATGACGCAACGTCCAGTCGTCGTCGTATTAGGCCGTCGCAGCAGCAGTTACTCCATGCAGTTCGTGTGCCGGGCAAGGAAGACGACAACATACTGTAAGTATCACACTTACGTATAGCTATGTTGCCGTCTTCCCAGACACTGGGAACCGTTTACCACATTGGTGTCAGAGTAAGAGTACGTACGTCCGTGCGCCTTATTAAAAAACAGTTGATCGTGAAGAGTTGGACAAATACTATTTTGTCAACTGGGACCCGAGACGCAAATTTTCAATGTCAATTTGACTTTGTGTGAAAACGCTAAAAGCTGTTTGAAAGATCACAATACTTGTAGCCAATCCCTTTCGCGTCCCATCGCAGACGTTACGGGGCGTACCCCAATCTCATTCATGCACTAGTAACTTGGCGGACAGAACGCATTGTCTGTTTATATTATACGCTCCGATAACTTTCGCTGTTGCAATATGCCCTTCACATTTAAAGTGCCGGTTGTTGAGTTTGGAGTTTGGATAACGTTGCTGGTTAATATCTACTCGTTGACATCAGTCTATAATTCGAGGACATTGACCTGTCCGTCGCGGACATAATCTCTCTATCAAGTCTCTACCAGTACTTACACTCGTGTCAATGCAATATTCCATTCGCACTTAATGTGCCGATTGTCCAGTTCGAATAACGCTGCTGGTTAATGTCAACTCGTTGACATCAGTCTATAAGGCGAGGACATTAACTTGTCAGTCGCAGACATAATCTGCTACCAAGTGCTGGTACTTACACTCGTTTCTGGTTAAACGGTCCTTCTGACTATTCAGTGGAAACGGGTATACCCTTACCCGAATACGGAAACGCCCATGGCATATGATTACATCCTACGAATAAAATGTTTTTGTGTTGACTCTTCGACCGTCTGTCACTGGTCGTTCTACAGTACACTGCAGTGTCTCTATGCACAGGCTACAACAGGCTAATACTCTTAACATAATAAACTGTTTATATCCATCGGTTACTTTGTTGCACACCTTAAGGCCACCCATAACATTGTTATAGCCTACATTGCATATGTCTATCGTGAACATTGTTAAACGCCTCTTAAAGTCATCCCTGATATTGCTGGACACAGTCGCGGTCCATCCTCGACAGTGCTATAGCCTATGTTGTATATGTCCATCCTGGACATTGTTTGTAAACACCGCTTAAGGTGATCCTTCACATTGTTACACAGTGTGTAGGTCCGTCCTGAACACGGTTACGCTCTGCTTAAATCTATCCCTGACATTGCTTACGCTGTGTGTGTCCCTCATTCGTGGACATCGCTATACACGGTTTAAATACATCTGTGAGATTGCTGTAAACTGTTTACATCCATCCTGGACATTGTTACACAGTGTGTATGTCCATCCTGCTAGACACTGCTACACACCGTTTAAATCCATCCTTGACATTGTTTATGCTGTGCCATCGTGAACGTACCTTTTGTGGCCATCGCTAAAATTGCTATACACTGTTAGGGGCCATCAATAACACAGCGGTACACTGTTTATTTCATTCTAACAGTTACACAGTCAAGTCAACTTATCTATAACATTCTTTTTTACCAGTAAGAAGTATTGGCATTAACTATTCAGGTATTAAAATACTTAACGTAAATATAGAGATAAAAGAAGGAATAGGTGGTATGTTAGATAGTTACAAAACGTTTGTTTGAATAACAGTACCGTGACATATACTGCTTCTTCAACTTCTGAACGCTGGGCAAGTTATGGTTACATGCTGTTTTTTTAATGACAGTGTTATAAACCCTTCTGGTGATGTCCGTGTCCGTCGTTGACATTAGTACATATTGCTGATTAACTTCCACGACACTAAAATATATTGCTACGTTGCTTCTAGCTGGCACTTGATCTAGAGGTTAGGTTTGTGTAGCTGTTGTTTAACCTTGTTGTGCGATCACAAAGTGACGTCATATCCTTCACATCAAAAGGAATACTTTGTATGTAGTATATTAACTTTAAAAACCCATGTTTTTCCGTGAATATACCCACGACTGTACACATTCCATTTCAAACAATGGCACAACACAATACAGACATGTCGCCAATTGACTACACAGGTGTTTCGATGCTAACCAGCGATGACACCCTATTAAACAGATACAGATTACTGTCCATGATTGCAACAAGGGTGGACAATCTAGATTCATCGATGCACGAGTTGACCTGCAGTATTCGAGGCAGTGACAGTAAGCCAGAGTGTCCACTTCTTTGTAACTATGGCCAGTACCAGTCAGCGTACAATAACACGACTGGTGTGGATCCACAACCCACAATGGTAATGCAGACAACACCAGATAGTCACAACCACAATTATGATGATGACGATGACAACATCAATCATACAAATAGCATGGCCACACAGCCCGGATCAGGTGAATCAACTCCTGACATAGGTCACCATGCCCATCTGCTCCGAGACCAACACCTTAAGCATTACCATCTGAGGCAGCTTGACAGGTTGAGCAACAACTCAACGTGGACAGTAGCGCCGCTCTCTCATCGTCATAATGACGCCAGGGAAAGAGGAGAGGTGGGTCGACACCACCACGATGGTGACGACTATCCATAACAATTATGCAGCAGTGAAACGCATGCTGTGACCTCACAAACCCGTTATGTTGGAACAAGTGATGTGGCATCACAAACCACGAGTACACATGTGAAATGTCAGGCTACACAAACGACAGTGCCTAATGGTGTGGCAAATGTCTTAAGTAGTCAGGCTTCACAGACTACTGTCCAACGTATACTGTATTGCTTCACTTGTGGAGGTAGCGATCACAAGTCACATGATTGTTCGTCACCTGGGAAAACATGCGTCTAGCGTGATGGCTACGGCCATGTAACCGTTGATTGTCCCAATTATCATACAATGTCACGGAAGCAACGACGTCAAAGGAGTGCCCCATACGCGCGTGAGTGCGATGGTAACCACTCCACGGGAACACCGGGCTCTACAAGTGGCAGGGCTGCGGCCATTTATTACCAGTGTACGTGTCAGAAAGCGTCGAGAGACGCTAAACACGGTATCTTAGACATTGTTAGTAGCAGTGACGACGAGGATGAATCTATCCAGCCAGAAGATGGTAACCATGGAAGCTTACCTACGCATATTCCTGATGAGAGATAACGATCAATGCCACTGACTACTCACAAATCACACCAGCACATTGCACAGTATCACATCAGCACAATAAACCGGGTTCGGTGATAGCTGCTTTTGTAAGCAAGGCGTCACAAACGTCGTTACAGAATATGAATGTATAGTGTTATTATGGTGGGGGCACGGGCCATGTGTCTCGCGATTGTTTAACACTCATTATAACAAACGCTGTGTGTTTTGGTTGCTCTGGCATTGGGCATTACTTGCGAGAATGCCCGAGCCGTTACACACCGTCACGGAACACACCGTCACGGAAACAACGACGGCGTAGGAGGAATGCCTCTAATTCACAACAGTACGGTCGGAGACATTTCCCCGTGACATCAGGTTGCACAAGTGACCCAGAATAACATTATCGTAGCTCTCTGAAAAGGGCTGCAATGTCGCCGTGGCGGCCCTTAGAGCAGACTGGGATTGCACTGTCTCAAGTAGCAAGCAAATCTTACGAGGCCATCGAGCTCTCCACTAGGTGTGCGATTTCAACCATTGGCAAAGCGGTGACATACCTGATGTCAGTGATGCCATAGTCCATCTCGATGTTGTCGGTCTGCTGACACAAGCCGGTGACGTAAATGCGGTTTCCGCCGAAGGTGTGTGACCGCGTGATCATCCCAGCAAGTACAGCAAATTCGTTGTCCGCAGCTTGCTAGAGGCTTGTGCAGATCCCGATTGCGGACGGCAAGAGCCACTCGCAGTTGCCGCGTACCGTGGATAATGGATATACAGTCAAGGTGCGAATGCCACTGTTCCTTGGTGCCTGCTCAGACAATGTCATTTGAACACCAACTACTAACATGTCACTTGCAAGGGAAAAGGGGACATGGCCTTATCGTGGAAAGTGCCTCACCAAGAAGAAAAAACAATCAATGACATTACATTAACGTTATGTCACGTTGCACATATAGGGATATGTGTGCAAACAATACCGTGTTATACTTTGACAATTATAGTGCCCCACCGGCGAGATCGCCTCTCCAACGAGAGGATGAATGACAACCAGTGGCATTACGTATGCCTTTGATGTTATGTGACACTGCACATATATAACGATGTCTAACTGTAATGTAATGTTTCTGAGTAACAGTCTGTGTATGTATATGAACGATGTCATGTTTTGTTAAATGTAATGTTTTC
Organism: Escarpia spicata; assembly: GCA_963995525.1. Taxonomy (NCBI): domain Eukaryota; kingdom Metazoa; phylum Annelida; class Polychaeta; order Sabellida; family Siboglinidae; genus Escarpia; species Escarpia spicata. Next base: position 36,976,838 of record OZ023206.1, read on the forward strand.
TCGTTTAAATGTAAGGTATTTTTTGTGTAATAACTATCTTATATCATACTATTTGTTTAAATGTAAAGTATTGTTTTATGGAATTATTACTATAATGTTTAGCTTAGCAGATTATGTTAATGTTTTTCTAGTTGCGAAAATGTTAGTCAATTTTGTTGGTATAAAGTAAGATTCTTTAAAAGGTGGAAATGCGGAAGATGTCAAAACATCATAAGGAGGGAAGAATGTGGTGGGCTACAACCTACACACGGTTGTGTAATAGCTGCAGATTAACTGCTTATGGGAACGCCCTGGGAACGACCCTTTTGGCTATGTAAGGGCCGCAGAATTAACTAACTATTGATGTTACTGAGAATAAAGACGTATGATGCAACGTGCAATCGTCGTCGTATTAAGCCGTCGCAGTAACAGTCACTCCATGTAGGTCGTGAGTGGGGCAAGGAAGACGACAACGTCGTGTAAGTATCACACTTACATATAGCTATGTTGCCGTCATTTACATTTACAACACTATCATGATGGACACAAATTGCATTGACCCAAACTGTTTTACGGATGACTATCCACAGTGGCCTAATTTGCTAAATAATATTAACTGCGTCGCATGACTTGTTTTAAGCACTGACACCATTTATTGGTTGCTATAAATGTTCTTGTGAACAGTTGGCCTTGAACCGTGTACCGACTGTGCCAGGCTGCTCATTCTGGTCGACCATAATTTAATTTTGCAAATGTCTGTAGTGCCCTCATATCTGCTGAGACAGAAATAATTTGAAAACGTTGAGAGCATACCGAGTAACCTAAGTTAACTCTGACATACAACAGCTGATGTCGTACACCACGTGACACCACGAACCGGACTGGTGGCCATGTGTTATACCGTTGGGTAGTGGCAATGAATGCCGTGGACACTCACTTG
>OZ023206.1:36982756-36987799 GCA_963995525.1 Escarpia spicata
AGCATTGGTGCCAACGACACGGTGTACTGTGGGGGTCATACCATTCAAATATGGCGTGAGGCGCGCGCACATTTCTCCCAATATATTTATGTAGGTTGCAGCATAACATTTGAGAAAGTCAATACGACTGAACCTTTCACATTTCAGGAGAACGTCATTCAATCTCCTCAGATCGCAAAATGGTCTAAACAAGTAAGTTTTGATATAGCGCGGTGTTCTGCCCTTAGGATAGTTTAAGGCATTTGACACTTCACTTACACGTGTTAGTGTTTGTTCCACAACTAACACGACTTCTCATCCAGCCACGCTGCACTCATTGCCGGAAGACTATTTCTTCACAGTATAATGTTCACCACTATAAGCATATGTGCCTTTTATGACTGACGCTACCACGCTAAGCTCTAATAATGCACGTTGCGTCTTGCATTCACAATACGTGATTTAAAAATATAGATAGATGGTACAATGCGCTAATGCTAGACAACACAGCTACTTTATTAACATCACCAATACTCTCCGAGTATTGTGTATGTGGGTTCGATCACTTGGACTTCGTTCATTCACACTACTCACCACGTCGTCATTCTGAGAACGAAGCCGCTTCACAAAAATCTCCATACTTGTTGACATTGTAATCCAAGTCACCTGGCAACCCGTTTTTCGCGTCGTGCGTGGGGAGTAGGTAAACTGTTGTGGGTCGACCAAGCAGGGCGAGCTCCCACTACATCATGTTACAACGGCATTCACCGAGCACCTCTTCGAGCCAACAGCTGCGGTATTTGTCAGTCGCTAATCATCGCTGGAATCAGTTTTTTCTCTCAAACTGTTTCCGGTCGATACAAACATTGCATGCGGTGTCGTGCAGTATGCAGATAGCACTGTTGAGCAGCCGCCTGCACGAACCATCGTTTGTCCGTTGTTGGGACTACGTACTGGCATAAGTACTCATCGTCCCGAAATGGTAATTTGGTGGTTTATAACGGTTTCTTCAAGACCGCTTGTTTGTTATTAAGTCAGCAACAACCACACAAGCAAGGGTGCAACTTTGAACAGTTGTTCGCAACGCAGTGCTTGTTTTCTACGATTGTTCCAAGCTTTGTAAACCGTACATTGGTCAGGCGAGGGCGGTTAGCGTAACGCGAAGCAATCGTCAGTCAATTGTTCGTAGAAAGGGTACTAATGGGGTGAATCCCGAAAAAACCCAATTGTGTTACCGATGCTCCCTAGGGTCGTACAGGAGTCAGCAACACGTTTTTGCAGGATCGGGTATAATATGTGAAAAGCAGATGAATTAGAAATTCAACATTTGTATTATGTTCAACTTGTATTAATAATTTCCAAAAGGTTCTGGCAGAGTAGGAATTCCACAATGCTATGAAAAATTTAAATAAGCGTGCGCATGCGCGTATCTGTAACATCTAAATTCAAATATAACATAGAGCGCACAATACAAACGGTGCCCTTTGAGAAGAGAGTGTCCGGCTGATTGGATGTCCGAGCACACATGACGTCACCTAGTCAAGTTCTTGCAATAACGTAGGCGACTGGTACTCGCAATGTCATCGTGCAATATGAATAAGATATTTGACTGATGAAGGTTAATGCGATCGTAACTCGAAGTTGTCCAACATAAATCATTGTTGATGGCGTATAAGAGCAACAAAAAATTGGTCTGGTGAGCCAGAACTCTTTAGGCTTAGCGGGTGGGGGAGCACCCAACGACCCCCCAACCTATAGACACACACGCACGCACATACGCCCGACCACACGTACACACGCACGCACGCACACGCACGCTCGCACACACACACACACACACACACACACACACACACACACACACACACACACACACACACACACACACACAATAGATCAGGTATAGCTACATGCCCACAAACTTGGTATCCTCTAATGTAGCCGTCTGTGGCTATTAACGATAGTGCCTGTAATTATTATATTGTTCAAACATTCCTACCCCCGTTGTAAAGAATATTGACTTTAGCAGAATTTTTGTCGATGTCATTCCTGGAGTTCTCTTAACAAATATAATTTTGTAATATCTTAACTTCTCGACAGGCTTCCAGAACGTAGACCCCTCCGCCTGATCATACAGCTTGACATCTCCAGCAGCCGTCCACCAGATTATAGCGTATCAGCTCCGACATACTCACAGAAGCAACACCATGGATTATATTTCAGAGTTCCCACAAGTACGTGACATGTGCGTGCCTACTCTTACGTTCCTCGTCCACGGTCTCCTCGTTCACGTACAACAATATACATTGTACAGTTTTAATTAATAACGTGACACTTGCTATCACTCACTGCACAAGTATTGTACGCATAGGCAAGGCGGTGTTGTTTTTAGTTTTAATATTAGCAATATCTCTGTTATATTGCCAACCAGGTAAATGAATTCTACACTTACCATACTTACTCCATTTACTAAATTTACTCCACTTATTACACATACTTCACTTACTCCGCTTACTCACTTACTCCACTTACTCCACTCTATGAGAGTTACTTGTCGGAGATTACTAATTTTTCTTGCAATGTATAAATACTTCATCCCTGTAACTTCATCGTTGCAACTGCTAACATCCAGTGACTGCATCAGAGGTCTACGACAGGTGGAGGTAAACATTGCCGTTATTCCATACTGTGCGGATCACGGTCGAGGGTGGATTAGTTACGTGCTGATTAGAACGTCGGATATGTGCAGATCTCTAATTATCGCCAATAACATTCACCCGACATTGCCTTCTTTCAATAAAATCGACACATGTGTATATGGCTGTAGAGAGGTGTACACTACGATAATTAATAGCTTTCGTGTTGTAATTACGTCGCGGTAGTGTTGGAAGGAACTTCACATGGGGAACTGTTTAGCTTCCTTTTCGATTAACCTGGTGCCACGCTAAGCAAGAACAAACCTACTTACAGACACGTTTTTTTGAGAAAGGACATCATTGTGCATTGGCAACAAGCGGAAATAATAAAGACTGAAAGAAGCTGACGTCGAATGCTTAATGCACATGCATGCGTGTGAGTTATTGAATGTGTGGATGGGCGTCTACGTATATGTCACGCGAACACACCCAAAACTGATGCTAATTTAATTATATCGTTTTTATGATTGAAAGGCTTTTGAATACCAGTATCAATCCAAAGAACGTAAATGGACACGTTGACTACCCCGAAACATGTGTGACAGTTCACGGTGGATGTCACGGAAAATGCCTCACACAATGTTGCAAGTTCTTTCTCTCCTGTCTCCCAGTAGCCCGCGGTGAGGTTAGCTTCGCATTGGCCCTCAATTTGTTCCCTTATGGTCAGTTCTTTTCTGTACCACCCGTCTCCATTCCCCATCTCTCACTCGCGTTCTCCACTCCTCTGCCAATCCCACCAAATATCTCTTTATACAATCCACTGTTGTTATTATGTGTTTCCAATTCACTGCGAAGGGTCTATATTGATCAAAATAACAACTCTCCGCTGTCAAATTAGATACACTGAGAACAACAAGTCATTATTGATAATAATAATAATTATTATTATTAATGAGTGTAGATCAGTTAAAACCGAAGAATCCTAGAGTATACCACATTCGTTTTTTATCAGTGTTTTTCAGAAACCCACAAAAGAAACCCCACCAGCCTACCTTACGTGGCCCTCGGGAAGCTGTCGGTGCGTCTTGTGTAGGGTATTGCTCCATGCGCGACTGAACCGGCGGACACAGCAGTCAATACTGCGAGAGAGCGGCAGTGCTAGCGGTGTCTGTCGATCGACTCGCAGCCTCACAGCCCTGCCCCGCCGCCCGCGTCAGCACCATAACCAGGGCATCCCATAGGTAGTGACGTCATCAGTAGACAGTGGTGGCTTTTGAGATCAAATCAAAGCAAGACGGCGCGTACAATATGTGGTCTTTAATGAGTTATGTATACGAAAGGACGTATGTAGTTTGTAATAATAATAATAACAAGATAACTTCTATTGCGCCTAAATCCTTGGAAACCAAGCTCAGAGGCGCATCAAAACAAAAGGGTTGGTCAATCTCAAAATCCATAAGTAGTTTTTCAGTTGTCAACATATGGGTCAGGGCGCTAGGGAGCTACGGTGGATAAGCAAGGTTGTAAAGATACGTTTTTAAATGACGACGGAATTTGTAGGTGGGTTGTATTGAAATATATGTACAACATAGGATCTACAAAGTGGTGGAACGGTGTATGACATGCGGTACACTCACCTGTTCACTCAACTAATGTAGCGCTTTTGAACCTACATTAAAGACACCCAATACGTTTTTAAATGACGACGGAATTTGTAGGTGGGTTGTATTGAAATATATGTACAACATAGGATCTACAAAGTGGTGGAACGGTGTATGACATGCGGTACACTCACCTGTTCACTCAACTAATGTAGCGCTTTTGAACCTACATTAAAGACACCCAATACTGATTTCATTCTTTGTTCTAAGCAGACTTTAGGAGCGCGGTAGTTCAGTGTTTAGAGCCTCCGACTTCAGGAGCGCGGTAGTTCAGTGTTTAGAGCGTCCGATTTTAGGAGCGCGGTAGCTCAATGTTTAGAGCGTCAGACTTTAGGAGCATTTATAGCTCAGTGTTTGAGCGTCGGACTCTCGATAGAGATAACATGGGTATGAATCCTGTGCTGCCGTGTCGTACCACCTTTGGGCAAGTTCGTACTCTCTACGTTGCTCCAGTTCATTCAGCTGTATGCAATGGAGGATATTTGTGTACGAATAGTCTTCGCGCAGTAATTACAGCGAGGTTGAATGCTTCCCAGAGAAGTCGAGATGGAGTTCGATTGAACAGGTCTGTCAGGACTTTAACTGTAAAGCGCTTTGAGAAGTCCTAATGACTGGAAACCGCGCTAGCTAAAAATAACATTTACTTTACGTTCCATGTTGAAAATCGTCGATATTTGAACCAAGTAGTTGAAATTTGGAAACGCTACTGTAAGGTTATGAAGGGTGAGTGTTTTGAACTTACAACACCGGCTTTATAAAGACACGTG